>CATIWQ010248324.1:0-35941 GCA_949673415.1 Euphorbia schlechtendalii | reverse complement strand
AATGAACTAAAGAAAAACCATTTATTCATTCATTCATTCACTCCGTAGTTTATACTTTCTTCCAAAGCTTTAATATATTAGGAGGTGTCCGATTTGTTAAAAAAACATGAAGTCCTGGTGAGCTTTGGAAATGATTCCAGTGCCTCCCTCATTGTATAAAAAGTACAAGGAATAACTTCGCTGAGGTCACGTGTCAACTTTTGGTTGATTTGAATTTCTAAAGATGTTATTTTTCTGATTTCCATTTTCTAATTTGAAATTGACACGTCACGTTCAAGAGCAAAGTAGTGCACTTTTTGAACGTTGTGATTATTACAGACCTACGAGTTCACTTTGAAAGTTCAGGAGTGCTGTGAGTTTATTCAAACCAAGCAGGGCACCTCATTAAGCCTTCTTTTAATTTGTTCAAAACAAGAAAAATTGATTAGCCAGGGAAGAGGTAATGATAGGGATGTCAATGGGCCGGATCTGGATCTAATCTGGATTCATATTTCCATCAATTCAAGGCTAACACAAGTACCATCTACCTTGGACCAACCTTGAAATGATAGAAATATGGATCCAAATCAGATCCAGATCCGGCCCATTACCATCCCTAGATAATAACATTAATTTGTTTCTTCTAACAGGTTACTGCAATTGTTACAGCCAAGTGTTGCTGAAATTCAATAGCGTATCATTTAATTCGTGGAATGATTATTTCATGAAATATATAAAATTTTAAAAATGAAGTTTGAAATATGATTGATTATTTGTTATTTTTTTTCACCACGAGGTGGTTTTTAATGGTCTCAATTGTGGGCGACACTTTTAGAACATGTCCATATCCAGACTAATCTTTAACCATTAATTTCCGTTGCCTCGAAGGACAAAATTGTTAACCCCCAACATCTAATGTTACTCTATAAACATCCATAAATGTGAATATTTATCTTGTATTCATCGTTTCTATTTCTAGATATTACTCTTTCAAAGAAAAACTATTCCATGAGAATGAAATAATTTTAAATAATTATGATAATACAAAACAAGTAATCTATCATCTTCAAAATTCTTTTAATTAATCATTTATTTATATTTTATTCTATTCGATCATTTAACCAAACATTTCACAAGTTATTAAATAGAATGAACATGCTATCAGCAAAAGGAAGAGTGACAGGGGAACCAATGAGAAACAGAATTGTGGAGGCAATGAACATCAGATCAAGATGCCTGCTAATTAGTATTTTAATATAACATAGATGTTGAGGCAATGAACATCCGATCAAGATGCATGCTATTAGTATTTTAATAAAACATAAATATCAATGGCTTTACGTCATGGTAGTTTATTGTATTCAAGATTGGGATTATGACATTGGTATAAAAATAGCTTCAATAAGCAAAGTTGAAATTTCAAGTTGGTGGCATTATTTATATGGCCAATCCTTTTACTTATTTTAAAGAAAATAAAACTTGAAAGTTCACTGTGCGAAGGTATCAAACTTGTTTCACATTTTCTTGTACAGATAATCCATGAAGATTTATAGGTTAACGTGGTTCTCTTACCATTATATTAGTTTTTTTAGTAGCTCTCCCAATTAATTTATAACAATTAATATATAGAACCAAATTCGCAGTGTTGGCCCACGTTATGGTGGTCATGACTAGACCTGTTCGAGGGCCGGGTTACTCGCTCTTTTCAGCCCGAGCCCGCTTCAATGGGCCGGACTTGGACATTCATTTTTTAAAAAAATCCGGCCCGAGCCCGAACCCGTCAAAGCATGAAGATTTATGGGCCGGGCTTGGTTTTTATATAAATACCCGAGCCCGGCCCGACGAATAGTTTTATTTATTTAGTATATATTTATACATTAAATTTATAATTATTTTAAGATTTTATATTTTATCCTATTAAAATTTTATACTTGATTACAATACATGTTACCAAATGTTAAAGATTTTAAGTAAACAATGCAATTATATTTAAAATTTAAACAAATTTTGACTTTTTTTTATATTTTTCTATTAATTTAACAAAAAATATTATAACAAAAAAAAATATTCATGGGCTTGGGCCTGGTTTGGGAATGACCTTGTTAGCCCGACCTAAGCCCGGCCCTAACCCAAAATTCTAAAATACAGACTTGGACCGGGCTTGGGTTAACGTTTTTTGTAAAAAGCCCACGAAGCCCGGCCCGGCCCACCCGACGAACAGGTCGAGTATTGATGAACGTGACTGTGATCAACGAGCCTTAGAGTGCTGGCCTGGAGAAGCCAGTGATCATCGTGGCCGTGACCAACAAGTGCGTTGGTCCTAAAGGGGATCGAATGTTATATCGAAAAATAACAATTGTAAAATATGAGATTTAACCCAAAAGAATTTATAAGTTAATGTGTGTTCTCTTATCATTGGACTAGTATTGTAATAAATTCTTTTCAATTAACCTATTACACCCTACGGTGCTGAAAGATTGTCGTTTTTACATTTTCATTAAGACCAATAAAACATTTATTATTTTATTAAAATTATTAGTTTATCTCTTTTACATTTATCATAAAAATAACTATCTTCTTAATTATTATTTATAATTGCACTTTACTTAATTTCTTTGCTAATTAATACAATAATGAATTTGTAAAAGAGTGTTGTATTGATACGTGAAAATGATAAATAAAAGAAAATGAAATTCTGACCAAAATGATAATTTTTCAGCATCGAAGAAGGAGGATTACGTATTAAGTCACAAGTCACAAATCTGATACTGGTGATTATTATTTTTGAAATCATCAAATCAAAATCCAACAAACGGTCCTGATTCCGCCAATATCTCATTTTATTTGAAGTATTTATTACTTTACATGAAAATTACTTTGAGCAATATTTTGGAAAATCAAACAAGAAACAAAAAGCTATTAGACACTCCAATCTCATAAACCCGCCCAAATTGACCCGTTATCCTTCGCCTGAAAATACCTTTCGCTTTCGGTTTTGGGTACTTGTGCGAAAGAAGAATAAATTTGATTAGATCGGAAGTGGGTTGCCGGTGGGATTGTTATTGAATTTTAAATGTAAAATAGAAATCGCCTATTCATCGAAGGTGATTGGGCGGATTATTATTGGATGATGGAATCAGCGCCAATTCGGGTTCCGTACAAGAACCTGAAGAAGGATGTTGAGGTGGAAATGGTTGGTTTTTCTGAGCAGGAGCAGCATTATCAACGGATTCACTTGGGTTCTTCTTCATCTTCACCCAATTCTTCTCCCCATATCTCCGGTTTCTCGACCCCGTTTCCTGCCAGATCCAAACATGTTACTCTGATTGCTCTTGTTCTCAGTTGTATGGTCGCCGCCGGTGTTCAATTTGGTTGGGCTTTGCAGCTTTCTCTTCTTACTCCTTATATACAGGCATGTCTCTGATCATACAATCAGGGCTTTTAAATGCGCTGATTGATTTGTCTTTAGCATTCAAGTGCGCAATTTATTGAATCAGGTTAAGACTACCAATGATTTTCTTCTCTGATGACTGCAAATGTTTTGAAATGCTAGGGAGATAAAAGTTAAAATCATCTTTGAAAGAATATCTTACGGATTAATAATTCTGTTTCAGTTGAAAATGGCCATAGTGAAGTTTTTTCAGTGTTGGTCGCCGTTATATAGATAACTTTCTTCGATACATTTTCATTAATTTTATGTCATTTATAAGATATAGTAATAATTTAAATCATTGGTGAGATTATATTTCTTTCAGTTTAATTTGTGGCTGTTAACTCTTATTTGCTTCCATTGATTATTGCAGACGCTTGGCATAGAACATGCGTTTTCCTCATTTATTTGGCTGTGTGGTCCAATAACAGGCCTTGTGGTAGGTCATCTTTTTACTTTTCTACATTTTGACTTCTTGTATTTTTTAATCAAATTTCCTATTGAGCTGACTATAATTGGGGTGCTTGGAGTACTTTTTTTACCTGTTTTAAGTTAAATTGTCATAGAATTTCTAAGCTGCTAGTACATTTTAGTAGTAATTTAAGCAACTTTACTATCGTAGTCATAGTGAGGTTTCTGTCTGTAATAGTATGCGAGTTTGTCCTAAGTGATAATGATTGTTATTCATATTGACTTGTTAGCAAGTAGCAACATTTTACTGCATCTTGAGATGAAGTTGGAGGTTCCTTACTTGTTAGCCTTTGTGACTAGTAGGTTCAACCTTGTGTTGGTATTTGGAGCGATAAGTGCACTTCAAAATATGGACGGAGAAGACCATTTATTCTTCTGGGATCTCTCATGATATCACTTTCGGTAAGCACAAATGAATCTTAACTCTTAAGTTCAAATTAGAATCAATTCTTGCACATTTTGACATTTATCGCTGAACTAAGTGTTGTAATATAGGTGATAATAATAGGATTTTCTGCAGACATTGGATATATACTAGGAGATACAAAGGAGCATTGCAGGTTTCTGTTCCTTTGTTTCTTACATTCTTGTATTTCATTTGTGTGTTTAGTACTTACCATCTAATTTATGAACATGCAGCACATTTAAAGGCACACGAACAAGGGCAGCTTTTGTTTTTGTCATTGGTTTCTGGCTGCTTGATCTTGCTAACAACACAGTGCAGGTAAGCAGTTGCATGCTTATTTTGTTATCCATACATAATTTCTCTGTTGGAAGTAGCTTATTATATGTGAATCCTGGAAAATAACAGGGTTTCTTTAAAATTTGTAGGGACCTGCTCGTGCCCTCCTGGCTGATCTGTCAGGTGCCTCTTTTGATTAATTTTTTTTTAGATCATGTCAGAAATATCAACTGTGTTACACAAACACATTCTCATGCTCCCATGAAACATATATATCTGGTAATTCTGGATGTTTGGTGTTGTATTCATTCTGTTACTACAATGTTCTAGGTCCTGAGCAACGCAATTCAGCAAATGCTATTTTCTGCTCATGGATGGCTGTTGGGAACATTTTAGGATTTTCTGCTGGTTCTAGTGGGAGTTGGAACAGGTGAAACTTTGAGTTACTGAAAATTTTCATTTAGTGATCATCTAATTTTCATAATGTGATCACTTAATTTGCATAATCCCAGAAACAACCAGATATTTGTGAGATCAGTATCGGTTATATCATCTGATGTTGATGTTTCTAAGCAGGTGGTTTCCTTTCTTGATGAGCAGAGCCTGTTGTGAAGCTTGTGGAAATCTGAAAGCAGCATTTCTTGTGGCAGTAGTGAGTTATTTTGCACTTGGCTGTTAGCTCTTTTAGGCTATAAAATCGTTGCTTGTTTAATTGGTTTGACTTAGTGTCATGATTACCATCGTGTGAGCATAAACATGGTTCTTCCAGGAACATTCTGGATGACTATTAATTAGTTGTGCTCCATAAATTTCATTTTACTTGGAAAATTAAGAGTTCTTTGGTGGGATACAATCTCTAATACAACCCAGAGAAAGTAAAACATAAATTTTAGATCATTTCGACTGTGAAATACAGAAACAAATGATTGACACAATGTTTGATGGTATGCTTTGTTGGAGGGAAATTAGGAAGGAAAGAAGAGAATTCTGGATTATGAGGACTGTATTTGCTATCTAGACATGAAATATATCTTGGTACACTCATCGTAAATCAGATTTCCTTTCCTTCCTTTATAATTTCCCTCCAACCAAACATAGCATGAGTCCAGAACCAGCTCTGTGGTCAAATGAAACTGTTGAAGTTGTGAGAACTTACATTCACGAGCTTTCAAGGTTGTAGATTTGTTTATCTAGGTCATGTTCTTTTCAGCTCATTATGTGTTCAGTTGAGTACATCTACTCATAAGTTGAAAAGAATGAGCTTGTGAGGATATCGGGATCCAATCAATGTAAAGGTTTGTTTGGTCTTGAATTGCTGCATGTTTACTTTCAGATTATCTATCATAAGTTGGTTTTATGTGTATTTATTTGTACTCATATTATCCTATACTCTATTTCATAAGTGGGTCCAGGAACATTGTTGTGTATATTTCTTGAAATTTTGATATGTTTAAGATCATTATTTATCAATTCAGCTTCTTCAATAAATTGAAATGTTAGGCCACCACTCTTTATTGTTTTACTTGATTTCAATAATGTCAATTGGCATATGCAGGTCTTCCTGACTCTCTGCACTCTTGTGACTCTATATTTTGCTAATGAGGTTCCATTAAACAATATTCGGCTTCGCCGGTCATCAGATTCAGCTCCGCTGTTGAAGGATCCTCAAGAAAACGGTCTTGAACTTTCAAAATCAAAGTCTGACTTTCCAGTTCTTAGTAAATCTGACAGTGAGAACATCAATGGCGGTACTGAACAAAATTTGAATCTAAAGCATACCGATTCTATTGAGGTTCAAAATGAAAGTTTTGGTGATGGCCCTGGAGCAGTTATAGTTAATTTGTTGACTAGTTTAAGACATTTGCCTCCTGGAATGCATTCTGTACTAGTTGTTATGGCTCTTACTTGGGTAAGTGTTTCAATGGTCATTACTATCATTCAACAACTCAATAGTCCCAGACTGTACCTTTAAGGCAGTTCACCTGTTTAAGATTTAGCTGACAATTTTTGTCGAACATTATGCATGGCTACAAAAGGCTAAGAGAAACGGAGTAGTGTAAAATTTTGTATTTAGTTATCTTTGAGAAATCAAATTTATCTAAACGAGGGAATTTGAAATCAGTGCTTAACCAATAAAGAAGGGAACTATAAGTGGTAAAGGACAACTGATTCTTCCTCTTTTGAATCAAGTAATAATATTATTAAAAGAAAAAAAGACAATAATAGTTCCGTGCCCTTAACATGAACTGAAATTGTTTGCAATCACCGTTTAGGAGGGGAATAGAAGGGATTAGACCCACCTTGTTTGCCATTTATTTGTTGTAAAAAGAGTCAGACAAAATGCTTAGGTGATTCCCCCCATATAATCTTCATACATGTATTTTTTAAAGGCTAAAGCCAATTAATGCTGTTTTTTTGTCATTCTTAATCTTGAATGCATTTTTTTTGTGTAGTTGTCCTGGTTCCCTTTTTTTCTTTTTGACACGGACTGGATGGGAAGAGAAGTTTATCATGGAGATCCAAAAGGGAATTCTGGTGAGGTGAAGTTGTATGATCAAGGTGTCAGAGATGGTGCATTTGGTTTGCTGTTAAACTCAGTAAGAACTAGATTTTGCATCTATTCCTGATTATTGATCAGATTCTCTTATAGCTGCTCCATTTTTAAGCCATTTCTCTAGTTTGTCTCCACCACAATGATTGACTATGTTATTGTGTCCATGAATATATTAAGCGCTCAAAACCAATTGTAAAAGCTTTCAAATTCTGGAAGGTTCCAAAAGATGAATATTGAAGATGGCCAAACTTTCTGAAAATGAGCTGGGAATAACTGAGT
The DNA here is from genome assembly GCA_949673415.1 of Euphorbia schlechtendalii. NCBI lineage: Eukaryota > Viridiplantae > Streptophyta > Magnoliopsida > Malpighiales > Euphorbiaceae > Euphorbia > Euphorbia schlechtendalii. Next base: position 28,546 of record CATIWQ010248324.1, on the reverse strand, counting down.
GCTTTGTGATACAAGATAGGAAAATTAATATTAAGGAGATAACACGAAACAGTGTTGGCAATGGATAAGGAAAGGATTAACTACTAACGTGTCCCACTCCCACCCAGTGGAAACATGGGGCCAGTTTGCTTCTTCAAGTTGCAACAAGCTCATTTGTCAGCATTATTTAATATTGTTTATCAAATTAACTCATGAACGTTCAAATGTGAACAAATAGGTTTGACTACCTGACTTTCTTCAAGTATGGACTAGGTTGAACATTTCTGTACTTTTCAACTGAATTTGTCTCAAGTTATTACACGAGACAATATGATACTTAATCCAAGAAAGATAAATATATAAAGAACTCATAATGTTAAAGAAAAGGACATAGGCTTTGGTAGGGGTTAAAGAACTAAAGGAGGAAACACAATACGTTCCATTATTAAAGGAGCTTGTTGAAATTGACTTTAGGATATTAATACATAGTTGTAATGATATTTCCTCTTCCATTGTTTAGGTTGTTCTTGGCATTAGTTCCTTCTTAATTGAACCAATGTGTCAAAGGATGGGACCAAGAATAGTCTGGGCTATGAGCAATTTTATTGTATTTGCCTGCATGGCTGTTACTGCAATCATTAGTTTGATATCTGTCGACAAATATTCTGGAGGAATTGAACATGTTATTGGAGGGAGTGCATCAATACGAATAGCATCCTTGGTTCTATTTTCTCTTCTTGGCTTTCCCCTTGCTGTAAGTATCATTTCTGTTGATAATAGTTTGTTTACGATTTTTTCCCTTGAAATCATGTTGTAATTATTTGTATGTTGCAGATCACCTACAGTGTCCCATTTTCTGTAACAGCTGAATTGACTGCTGATTCCGGTGGTGGCCAAGGTTTGCCTGGAACTTTTTTTGTGTGGAAGACTTTGTTGAGTCAACAAGGTATTTCTTAATATCAATATTTTCATACTGCTGTACAGGCTTGGCAATAGGAGTCCTGAATCTTGCTATAGTTATTCCCCAGGTAGATAACAATCCTTTTATTTATTCCTTCTTAATTACTTTGTGTGCGTGAATACCTATGTAATGGATATGGAAACGGAAACTGACACTTAGAATAATATATGTTGAAAGTATAGGAAATGAAAACACGGAGGAAAACATGTGGATAATAAAATATAAAATTCTGAATATATAAACATTCAGTTGTAAAAACTTGTGAAGTGAAGATTTTACTAAGTTACATGATAGGAAAGAGGGTTTTCATTCCATTTTGAAGGGTTGAATAAGATTTAGGTAAAAATAAAATGATCAGCCACTATAAACTGATTAAGGTACCACTTTATTGTGTTGCTTTGTTTCTTAAAATGTTTCTTATTTAAAAAATTTGTTAATCAAGTTTTCTTATATAGTAGAAATATGACTCAAAATGTCAAGTACCAGTCTGGCTCAAAAAAGACTGAAATTAGAAGTGCAAATCTAAAAGACTGCTAGTTTCTGAGAAACATCGGTATATGCTATTCAATTCAGTGAGTGAATCCTCCTTTTTTCACCGGAAAAGTGTATGATTGTGTTTGTGGAGTATATCACGTCATTAGGTTTTAAAGATTTTGGGGCTTCTCCTTCTGGGAAAAATCGACACATCATTGGTGGGCTAAGAAAAGGGATGTGTTTAGTCTTACCTTTCACTGCTAGTTGATTATGCCTGATAGTTCAATTTCTAATTACATGTGACTTCTGTTCGTTCATGGCTAAGAGCCAATCGATGTAGATTGATGAAATGTGGTGTGTTACTTATTTCAGATGATAATATCGCTTGGTGCGGGGCCATGGGATGCTCTGTTTGGTGGGGGTAATATACCTGCCTTTGCCTTGGCTTCTGTGTGTGCTCTTGCAGCTGCCATCATTGCAACTTCCAAGCTGCCTCATCTTTCAAGCACTTCATTTAAGTCTTCTGGATTTCATTTTGGCTAACAATTAACAACTGAGAGGCGAACAAGGTTCACATTCGACCTATACGATACTCATGAGGTACCAGAATATGGCCATACATCAATAGGGGACCAATGGTTCTTACATTATACGTACCTATTATTCTTGATTTTATAGGACTATGAAATATATATACCAATTCCTTCATTTTTTCCCCTGCTCAGTGCGGGTCTCTGTATTTTACATAGTGTAAATTGATAGTTCAAAATTAGCTTTTAAACGCATAGAGCAAGCAATTTTGTGTCATTTCATTTTGGGTAGAAGTATGCTTATCAAAATTTTATTTATCATAATGCTTTCTGTTTCAATAGAAAAGGTCTGGAAAATAATCATAGCGGTCGAAAACTTGTTCTGGGCTATTATATTGACGTGGTACCTCTTGTGACTATCATTTTACATAATTCTGTTAATGGGGTATTGCAAGTCATCTGTTGCAGCTGTAGCCTAAGAATAATATGAATACCTTGTGAGGTGAAGCTGAATGAAGAAGACTACATGGGTGAACAATGGAAACCCGAGCTGGTCATTATAACCGGACATATGGTGAGCTCTATCTCTCTTACGCATGTTCATGTTCTTTCTTTTTCCAAGAAACACTTAAACCATGCTAGACTAAATTGTATATATATGATCCTTATTATATTCATCAGAGTTTGCTGTCATTTATTTTTTTGTTTTGTTGTTTCTATTTTATTCCACAAGTCAGTGGCCTCTTGAGCTATATTTGTTTTGTCATGATCCTGCTATCGGGTTGTCTCCATATCTGTCTGAATTGGGTGTTAAATGTGTGTCAAGAGAGATTTACATGGTGTTTCTCTAAACTTAAAAGTTAGTCAAACTTGCTTAAAGTAGAATTTTAAATTAAAAGTTAGTTAGTTTAGTGTTTCTCTAAATTTTTTTCAACTTAAAAAAGTTACTTTTAAGTAAAAAGTAAGAAGTAGGAAATAATTACTTTTTAAAAGTGATTTTTTTTCAAATCTACTTTTTCACCAAACAAATTATAATATTACCCCTATGTTATATTCAATACTTTTATAAAACATATACTTTATAGTCTTTTCAAGATTCAACCACTTAAAAGTTATTTAAAATTCAATTTTGAGAAACACTTTTAATGAATTAAAAATCGTTTTACAGAAACACTTAACTATTTATTTTTAAACTCCTTAAAAGTTAAAAAAACACTTTTAAGTTATAAATCACAAGTCATAAGTTTGAATAAACATCCCCTAAATACCCTCTCATGCAAAATAAACTTATTAAAATGCAAATTTTAGCCCCAAGTGTTTGATTTTTCACTATTATTTTATCTATGTTAGCATTTGGTATTTAGAGTTGTCACTAGTAGTAGTAATTATTCGATGTGCTTGTTAATGTCAGAAAAGTAGGTGTGATATGTCTCGAACTCTGTAAGGGACCATGAACAGCTACAAACAACTAGTTTTCTTATTTCTTAAATGGAAATTCCAAACAATATTGTGGGAGAGTTGTACGGAAGATACTCACATTGAGTCTCAATCCAAAAGTATTCCAGCGTCCCTGAGCTAATTTTAAGTATTTTTCTATCAATTGTATTCAATATCCAATACCTTGGGAAAATCTAGTTTTTACACAGTATGGGGAAAGTTTCTCATTTGAGCTTTTAACCTAAAACTTGGGTATTTCGCAAAGTATACTCACCTGTTACAAAGTGTTAGGTTTGCCAAGCGTGTTAGAAAAAGTGGAATTTGTGCTTGTGGAAATTTTTTATTACAAAAATGAAAAAGAAGACTAAAAATTTTGTGAACAACGCGGGGTCGAAATTGTTGATTCTTGAATACGAAGATATCAAATGGGCTACATCAAAGTGCATGCCTTGTAACTCATGTGCGCTAATCGAGTTTTTTTTTCTTTTTAACATGTATACAATTTTGTTTGATGAGTTGCATTTTTTAGTATTAGAACTTCTTTTTCGTTTGTTAGGACTAATATTTAGTTGGTATTTCAATCACTCATAAATTTATTCAACGAAGTTGCAACATATCCTTATTCAACCCTTGTTTGGGATATTTTCTAGTTTATTTAGGACCAGCAAAAAGCACTTAGCACAAGAAACACGTAAAACAACCATATTTGTAAATTTGCTCAATTGCCTCTACATTCGCCACAATTTCACCCATAGTCCTTTCATGCTAGTCTTTGAGTGTAGGTTACGAATTCTTAGCGCAAGTAAATAACCAAACAATTCTTGCTTTTATAAGTCAAAGTAATTACTTTCCGAGTGATTTACCTAACAGATGAAAGTCTCTGATTTTATTTTGTTTGGAATAGCTAATATAAGTAGAATTATCGACATACTTTGATGTAATGTGTGTTTTGGGGTGATTGATGGATGTAGATGAAGATGGATTTGATTTTTCACCAAACAATAAAAGAATGAAGCGAGAAAAGAAAAAAAAAGATACAATTTCTTTAATTAAAAGAGTATTGAATTTGATATGTTATAGATCAACTCCAAGACATGGAATTACAAGTTGCATTGGGATTTTAACCCGTTAAAGTTGTGGTCATTTTTTACTTGCCTTACATACGTGAGCTGTTCGTTGGTAAGCAAAACAATAGGGAAATTTTTTTGGATTAGACGTTAAAAAGAGAAATATCTTTACGAAAGGGCAACATTTAGTTAGGTTGTAGTAGTCATTTACGATTATTCAACTATGTATCACTTTTTTAGAGTGATTTACTTTAAGGTAAGTATTTTTTATGTGTAAAAATATTATAGAAGACGATACGGGTCGGTATAAGTCTATTCTCAATTCTTATCTTCCTTTACATTTTCCACTTTACTTTAGTTTTCATTTTAAGTCTGTTTATACCAATAGAGAACACTTTTACCTAAGTTAATTTTGGGCTAAATACATCAAGACCCTCTTGAAGTTGGCTCAGAAAACCCGATATCACCCTCAACTTTCAAAAAGACTAGTTACCCCCCTCAACTTGGCAAAAAAGACTAGTTACCCCTCTTGACTTGGAAAAAATATACCATTTTACCCCTTCAATGCCACGTGTCTATTTCCGGTTAAAGAGAGAAAAATCAGAAAAATGACATTTTTGAAAAATCAAACCAACTAGATTATGACACGTGACATTGAGGGGGCTAACTGGTGCATTTTTGCTAAGTTAAGGGGGTAACTGATCCTTTTTGCCAAGTTAAGGGGGTGACTGGTCATTTTGAAAGTTGAGGGTGATATCCGGTTTTCTAAGCAAAATTTAGAATGGTGTTAATTTATTAGGCTTTAATTTTGATATATATTACCAACGTTCTATACGACCATAGCATGAATGTACGTCCATCATGTTGTAAGTGTATAGCTATGTTAAATATTCAAACATATTTACAAGTAGTGCTTATGTATGTACTAGTACAACTTTTAAATACAATTTAGATATTATAAATGTGTATATTGAAATTTCTTTTAGCATGTCTTCAATTTTATTTTATTGGTCCTTGGGAAGTGATAATAAGATGATGAGGTTGCGTAAAACAAGGGTGAGCTATTAATAATATTTTGTAATGTAGCAGTATAAAATATAAATGCAATTCCATACATCATTATAATATCTATAACATTTCAAGAAATAAAAAAATAAATTGAAATCATCTTTTATATGCTAAAAAGCTGATAGGGAAGAGCAAAAAACCAAAAAAACCGAACCGAACCGACGAACAGGACCGGACCGGACCGAACCGAACCGAACTAATTTGGTTCGGTTCTTGGTCCATATATATGAATAATTTGGTTTTCGGTTCGGTTCTCGGTTTTTTGAAAAAAATCCGAATAAACCGAGAACCGAACCGAATTAAAATCATATATAAATTACTGTATTTTAGTTCAGATACAATGATTTGTCAATTTATCTTTGGACCAATACTTTTAGTTTATGTGATTTATTAATTTATGAGACGATGCTCTTAAGTTTCATTGGATTGTTGCATTTGATTCTCATATTATATTTTGAAATTAACATTAGATGATATCTAGAAAGCAAACTTGGTAGTATGTACTGATTCTTGAATGTGGTTTGATTTGTTGCATTTAACCATTTGTTTCGGTCTATAGAAATATAGATTGTTTATTGATTGAATTTATATTACTAGTTTAATTAGTTCATGCTTTAGAATTTTTTTTTTTTTTGGAATGGATTATTTTATCTTATAATTTGGTTTTTTACTAAACCGAACCGGACCGAACCGAAATATTTAGGTTCAGTCCGGACCGAACCGAATTCTATTCAGTTCGGTATATGGTTCCTAAAATTTTAATTATTTGGTTCTTGGTTTATTTGATTCGGTTCGGTTCTTGGACCGAACCGACCAATGCTCACCCCTAATAATAAGGAATAAAAATAATTCCTAGGTCAAAAATAAAAATTAAAAAGAAGAAAAGGAGGAACACGAAATAAGCAGCTCTAGGAACTCAGAGGCTTTACCCTTTTGGCGTGAATCTACTTCGACGTATCCGTTTGATCTACGGGAGCGTTCTTTGTTCATTTTTTGTAGTTTTAGGTGAAAAGGTTGATGTAAAAAATGTCCAAAAATCTCCGTTTAATTTCTGGATTTTTAATGTAATTTAATTAAAAAAAGATTGTTTTGTTGGAAAATAAAGTGTTTATTTATCCAAAAGATAATCAGACTCGGGGTTCTAAATTGGTTTTAGACCCGAGAATATCTGAGGATTAGAAGAATTTTGATGAAGAAATTTGATTTTAAAGATGAAGAAATTTTATAAAAAGATGAAGAAATTTGGGATCCGAAAGTGTTACTTGATCCGATAAAAAGTTGGAAGAAAATGAGAAATATCGTTTTTATTTTTTTCGTTCTCAAAGAGAGGATTTTTCTCTCCGAATTTTTCCCCCTTGTACTGAAAAAGACCCGACTATTTATAGATGAAAAAGTCTCGAAAAATACAAAACAAAGAGCCTCGCACGCGAGGGGTCTCGCGCGCGATACTCCCTCGCAAGGCCACGCGGGGTCTCCCGCGAGACCTCGCGCGGCCTGCACGAGGCTCCCTCGCGAGGCCTCGTGGGGCACCCCGCGAGGGTCACTAGGGACCCTCGCGGGAATCCCTGCTAGGGTCGCCTAGGACCCTCGCGGGTAGTCCCCTCGAGGGTCCCTTAGGACCCTCGCGGGCAGTGCGGGCTGCCTCACGCAGCTTTGTGCGAGGCTGCCATTCGCAAGGCTGTCTCGCGTAGCCTCGCGCGGGATGCCTCCGCGCGGGATTTTTTTTTTATATTTTCTTTTTTTTTGTATTTTTTTATTTAAGACGTCGGAGGAGGATTCCCATATGAAGATCGTCGGATGATCGAAAATCGTGTGATTCGAGGATAGATTTCCCGAAAAACCGTCATCATTGAACGCGCGAGCTGGTACAAAATCCCGTGCTCACACCGGGAGAGCTCAGAATGTGGTGTCCAGCCCGAAGGTTACCCTTAACAACGGCTGTCCAACTAGATGGCCTGAAATAGGGGACCTCCCACCTCACATATACTAACCCCTACTCCTACTGCCTTTTACTAGTTTAGGGCAGGTCAAAGTTAGAATCAGGCCCAAATTGGTCTGTCAGGATTCAACTTGGCCAACCCTTTATAGCACCAATCTAGTAACCAATTCTTCCAAGTGTAGCCTATCCAGCTGATATTAGCACCGGGGCCTTTTTATCACGGAATGACCTAACAGCTTGTTCTTAACTGGAGTATGTTGGTTGCCTCACAGTTCTAGGCACCTCAACTTCCCAATTTTGCAATATTTCCCCATGGGTAATAAAGCTCTTATCCAAATGTAGGGAACGCCATCCTCCAAAAACCAAGAATGGCGAAACTATGGTGACAATTCCTGGCCACTCAAGGTGGTCATCTCATGAATTCATACTCTGCGCAATCGACAATCAAGGATGAAGATAGCTTACCCACAAACTTTGCAATGCTGTAGTTTGAAAAATATGTGGCATCTGGCGACCCACGCGCTCACTTAACGCGTTACCAAACGGTGATGAGGGCATTAAGGGTCAGCGAACGGATGATGGCTAAGCTCTTTGTTGTCACCTTGGCCCATCTAGTCAATGAGTGGTACAACCACCTTCCATTGGACATAGCTACCAATTGGAATAGCCTTGCTCAAGCTATGATGGGGCATTATGGTTTCAACTCTCAAATGGAAACCACAATGCAACATCTAGAGGCTATAAGGCAGGAGCAGGGTGAGAACTTCAAATCCTACTTTGTACATTGGATGGCCACACAGGTTAGGCTTCGGGCTTGCTTAAGTCTACCGGAGATGATAACCAAATTTCTGGATGGTGTACTGCCATCATACAGGAACAAGTTTGGATCAGACATCTTTACGAGCTATTAGGAAGTATGAGAAGGCAGACAAGATGGAGCACTTTGAATCCATGGAGCACTTTGAATCTGAGGAGCTCTAGAATAACCCATGCTTGATGATGTGATAATTTAGCTTTTAGCTACTTTACCCATAGGGCTTTTGAATTTTAAATAAATTGAACTTTGTTTACTTGCTTGATACTCTATCAATGACATCACACATTCTCATAAGCATACACATAATGTTTTTAGCACATGTGACACATCATGTCATGAAATTAATTTTGTATAAATGGATTCCCCAAAGTTCAAATGATTTGACTCTTGAGAGAAAGTGAGAGATAAACACATGTACTTAGACAACACGTGATAGCATTTACTTCATCCTACAAAGATGGAAGACTGATTGACAGATCACCAAACACGAAATGTCCACCGACTACTAAATTAGTCAAACAAAGATCAAAATGGTCAAAGCCATAACAAGTCCAAAATGTCAACAAAGCAAGTTGAGGTCAAACAACCGGTGTAATGTCACAAAGAAGGAGTCAGATAGTTGAGCACGTCAACAAATCCATCACGTGGTTAACCTCCATTTGTGGGGTAATCAAGCAATGATCAAAGCTCCAAAAGTAAAAAAGATGGCACAACACTAAAGGTAAAAAGGATTCAGATCGTTGAACACATCAACAACTCCTTCACATGGCTCGCCACTATTTATGGGGCAATCATCGCACCATTGAAGGAAACCCTGATGATCAAGACTCATCATCGAGTACACCTCAAGCTAGTAAAGTGGCACGATCACCAACCAATTTATCAGAAACGTTGAACGAGATAAACAATAATTGAAGTCTTGGACATGGACGGCAGTCGATCAACCTAATTAACCAAGTCTTACACAATTGCTATCACGCATAGGTGAAAGAAATAAATCTATAAAAAGCAATACCAATAAAAAAAATAAATTGGTAATTAGCTTGTCAATTAACACTCGGTTAGTTGAGCAAAAATTAGGGCTTCTTTTCAGAACATAAAAAGAGTAGTCCGCTGAGTTGAAAACCCGAAAAGGGTGAATTAGGCAAAACTTAGGACATCGAGAGAACCACATTGGTTAGAAAACCTAAAAGGGCTAATTGATGGTAGGAGTTAAAATATTTAAAACATTTATACCCCTGTTAAGTTTATCAATGAATTGTCATTTTTGCTGAAGCTTTATGCATATGTTTATTTTGATTGCTTGCATGCCAATGGTAGAATATCGCAAGTAAACATCCGAAAAATGAAAAGTAAAAGTAAAATAAAATAAATGAGTCTGCTGGATTGAAAACCTGAAAGGGCGATCTAGGGTAAAAATTAAGACAAGGTTCGATAGATGCAAGGGCGGTCTATGCAGAAGTTAGAACCAATATCAAATTCATTATCTCATCCTCGGAACAGTATGTGCACAGCAACTCTTTCGACAAACGGCTTCCAAGCGATCATCGCCAAAACTATGCTGGATCAATGACTAATCTAGAGTTTCCTCAAACCAGATCCAAGCTTTAAACTCGAATCTGATTTAACGAACCCATGGTCGTCGCTTTGAGGGAGTCATCCATGGAATACCTAACAAGATAAACCTTAGGGGCAACCATGCACCAACACAAGAGAAGGCTCTTCAATGAATAAAGCCCACGACACCTACAACAGATGAACATACATCATACGATAAATATTGTTCATGCATACATCACATACGCAACACGTTATTTACAGGTAAAGACGATGCCAAACTGGGGCAACACTATCCGAATAAACAAGAACCTCCACATGAGGAACCAAAGAAGGATGATGGCCCACTCAAGCCGAAAGTCAACATTACAATATCACAAAAGCCTCCTAAAATAACGGAGCAGTTTTCGGGACACCCTCGAATTTCCATTAAACTTATTTATTTATCATTTTTTAATTTTTGATTGAAGGGGCAAAAATTTTTGCTTCGCATAAACTCAATCAAATAATTAAAACATTCATCATAAAATGTATTAACATTATACTTTTGTCTGACTTGTCATAGGAAACAAGTCAAAGTCGCCTTTGAAACAGATTCAAGCACCTATCTACAATCATCACAAGGGGCACACAATGACCTCAACCGAAGAATGAAACTGTTGCAAACTACTAAAGGGACCGCAGAAAGAAAAAAAGGAGCACCAAGTACCTAAGAGATCCCAAAGAAAGAAATGGACAACCCTATGAAGACACAACACCAGAAAGGAAGGCCTATGTTATTACCAATTGGGAACAAGAAGTCACCAACCACATCGGTCATGTATTCTCTCTATCCCTATGCTCATTTCATGTGATCATACTGGTTATACAACCAGTGATGATCACACGAGGGGTAGTTGTGAGCACGTGATTTTGTACTAGCTCGCGTGTTCAATGGTGATGGCTTTTCGGGATATTTATCCTCAAATCACACAATTTTCGACCGTCCGATGATCTTCAAATGGGAGTTTTCCTCGTCTTTGAATTTTCTCCTTTAATTCAAAAATTAATTAAAAAATATAAAAATACAAAAAAAATTTGAAAACACCAAGAAAAACCGAATCTAGAGCCACCCTCGTTGAAGCCTCACCAAAAAATCTGGCGAGGTTCACCAGAGAGTCTGGCGAGCCTCACTAGACTCTCTGGCGAGGCAAGCCTTGCCAAGGAGTTTGGCGAGCTAGCCAGACTCTTGCAAGGCTCGCCAGACTCGATGGTGAGGTAGGCCTTGCCAAAGAGGCAGGCTCTCTGGCGACCTCGCCAACTAGTTTCGTGAGATCGCCGAACTCTTTGGCGACCTTGCCAAACTTTTTTACCTTTTTTTGATTTTTTGGGATTTTCCTGTAAATAATCAAACCTTATTGGATTGAGGGGAGCTCGAAAATTTAAAGAAAATTTAGGTTAGATGTATTACAATTAGATGATAAATCTTTGGTGACCTTGCCAAACTTCGGGTATTACAATTATTTTTACAAAAATTGTAATCAATAGATTATACGGGCGGTTGCAACCCCGAGATTTTGTAATTTTTGTAAACTTTACATTTCCGCACTTACTTTCCGCATTCACTTAATGCTTGATGTATGGATTTATCACTTTCCACATGCACGTTAAATCATGCATTCAAACTCGAAAATAACATTAGTGTGAATATGCGTAATTAAGAAAATACAGTTTTCTGTAGATGTAATATAATGTGATCACATAAGAAATAAGAAACTTATCCCAGACCTAAATCTTTGTGTCTTAGTGGGCTGTCCCCTGGATGTTAAGCCTCACAGGACTCTAATTCCTGGAAAGAGCTAATCCAGGTGGCAACTCCACAGTAAGAGATAATAGATTCAGGTTTGAACTAACCTAAAAATGTTTTCTCTTTCTCTACCAAACTTTTTCCAGGTCCACGACCCGGTACTTTATTTTCAAACACCCCGGTGGATAGCGCCTCTCATCTCCGCGCGCTCTTGGTCCATCGCTTCTTGTCGCTCTCTCACACCATGATAGCATCACTAGGGGTAGTTATGATTCTCTTTGATCCTCAAAATGATTCCATACCAACCTTAATTTTAGATGATAAATCCAACCACATCATCCTTCGACATGGTAATCAAACTAAATGAATGAGACCTAAGATCATCACAATTACCAGAATTCATGAGTTGTCTAATTCTTGCAGTTACATTAACGGTAACATCAGCAATGGATAAATTAATAATTGAGTGTACCGATCCCCATGGAATACTCATCATACAAGGTACTATGTCCAATCGATCTAGCTTAAAGATTAATTATAATCAATCGATGTCAACTTACCCAATGCTCCCGTGGTATCCGAAACCAAACTTTACATAACTATTGCTGGAGGGATCCCATACAAGTCCACAATGCATAATTGTTAAGAAGGGATGAAATCGATAGAATAAGGGTGGACCTCAGAGAATAGATCCTGTAGTGACAACCTATGAACTTCCAAAGAACCGGTCAAAGCATCTTCCAAGATAAAGGAGACCACAACTAGATCCTCGCTCGCAGGTGTAATAATTTTGAAGGTATAGAGATTAGGAATAACATCAAGTTTTCTAACTCTTGCAAAAGAGGAAAGGGGATCCAATCGACTTTCTTCACCTGTGAATTCAATTTCAAATCAATAAACTTGATTACCGGTGCACATATGATTGCGAATCTCTTGGTGAGGCTGAAAAAATATGCTTCATTGCTTCTTTGTCGAGGCTTTCTTTGGAGTAAGACTTACGCTGTTGATCATCGAGCATTTACCGTACCTAGCTATAAACGCACACAGTTTGAAACGTCTAATCGCTATCATGTTCAAACGATATAAAGTAGTTGAAACCCTCCAATGTTGATGCCAGGGGGAAGTTCAAACCCAAATAGGAAGGCTCATTCATGATTAAGATGATCCTTAGCAAAGGAAAGATCAAAGTGATGGATATGGACGACAACGGGTTCATGAATTTGATCAACCGGGATCGGCTTAAGCGCTATCACATTTAGAATAAGAATCAAATTTTGAAAAGTAGTATAATAAATAAATTATGCAGCAAGCGCATCAATTGTTGAGAAAAAATTAGGGTATTCTTTTGTGAAAATGATCCGTTAATGTGAAAGCCTGAAAATAATATTTGGGAAAAAATTAGGATAACGAGAGAAAATAGTGAGACACTAGTCAGAAAGCCTATAGGTTGTTTGGTAATAGCGATTAGGCCATTAGATATCTTGTATCATAAACTTTTTCACCCCGTTTAATTTTATTTAATGAAAAGGTCATTATTGTTAAATTGTTACGAGTATATTTACTTTGGATGCTCGTGTGATGTGATGAGAAAACAATGCAAGTAACATAATATAATAATTAAGTTATGGTAGTGTGAATTGATATGGCATACTTCCCAATTCAAAAATAAAAACTAATAAGTCTACATCAAACAAAACATCCAAACATATAGATAGATATAAGCTATGTCTTCTTTTTTGTTACATCAACAAGTATCAGCATCATTAGTGGTCTCTCCTCCTCACTCATCAAAATAACTACAATCCATCCTTAGTATATACATCCAGTGTAGAGTAGCCCAATCATGTTTTTCTAGGTTGGTGAGCTCTTTGATCTCCTGTAACCATCCTTGCTAATAGTCGTTAGTGAGCATGGTCCTATATAGCAAAGGAAGTATCTTGAGATTACTTCTCAAGGATGTGATCTCATAATTTGTTATCCTAGCTAGGGGCATGATTAACGCAAGAATCTCTAGGCACTTGCTAAGTCTTTTGTTGGTCCGCATAAGCTTAAATAATCATGTAGAAGGGGTGAATGTAGATTAACTTGTACTTTATAGATTTTAAAACTGATTACCAAGTTAATTTAATGGGTGTTGAGTATACTTTCTTGAATGTAACTTTTAAGTCTAAAACCCACAAACTACTCATCTTGTGCTGACTTAGTTTGTCTGCAAACTGTGATGAGTAAAACTTACTCAGCTCAAGATGGGTTTCAAGCAGTTTAGACAAATAGAGAGATAATGAATGAGCACACACTATTAAAGATAAAAGATATATAAGGAAAGAAAACACCTCAGTTTTTATCCTGGTTCGGCCCCTAGCCTACCTCTAATCCCCATATATTGTCTCCGAGCTTTAATACACTAGTGTATCTTTCCTTTAAACAGGTGGAGCAGCCTTTCAAAGTGGGTAGAATGAATTACAGAAAGTACCTTTCTTTATAACTACCTCTCAACTCAATTTGGGTACCTTTCCCAAACTGACTCATATAGATATTTGAATGAAATATGAAAGAATAGAGGATTTCAACTTATAAAACGTTGAATCCTTTACAAGTGAGTAGCTTAGCTAATTTCTAAGCTTATCTGGTTTCTCTCTACAAACATATTTGAAATGGGTGTTTGCTTTGGATTGCTTGAGTTGGAATTTCGTACACTGTGATCGCTTAAGCAGAGTTTCAGCTCTAAGAAATTCAAGATTATTCACCAAGTTGGGAATGTATGCTCCAGGCTCTATTTATAGTTGTAGACGACTAGAACTAGCCATTGTGAACTTCTCGTCTTGACTTATTTTTCAAAATCTCTTCTCTTTACAACTTTTAAATCTGTCCTTTGGAAACAAATGTTGAGATGTTTAGAGATAGTGATTTTGAACGTTGTAGTGAGAGATTAATATGCTAATCTTTATCTCGTTAATGACTCTTATATCTTTAAGAAATTATGTTAAAAAAGGCATGCGAGATGCAATGTGGTGATTTATAGTTGGATGCTTTTGTTGACGTTGCAGATGGCGGGTGATAGTGGAAAACAATGAATGTCAGAAAATACCTTTTTTATTTAGAATCTAGTGAAGTAATCCCAACATTCCTCACTAACACCTTTTAGAAATGAGGACCACATAAATATCCCTTTGTTTTCAACGCCTTTTAAATAAAAAGCATCACAAGGGAATATTCTATTTTCACAAAAATGGTTAAGTGTACATGTGTAATAAAAAGTTAGCGTTACACAAGTTTACTCAATTTTTGCTGAAAAACTAAGTAAAATCTTACTCAGCTCATGCTAAGTTATATCGCATAAACTATGTAGTAAAAGTTACTCAAGTTTTCCTACTTTAAGCCATAACTTAACTAAGTGAATGTAAAATTGAGTTTCCTCAAGATAAACTCAGGCTAACTTACTTAATTAAGAGCCTACTTAATACCTAATTAATTTCACTATCCTAAATAATTTGTTATCTCCAAAACATAAATACTATTGTGAGCGGAAGACGTTCGACCAGCGCCAACCCCGTGAGATGGGGCGTGGGGTTTTTCGAAAGGAGCATGCTACGAATGGTGTATTACTCGAAGAAAATGTTGTTTGAAAATGTGAGTTTTAAGCTTAATAAACTTGAGATCAGGATCTCTAGCCTATGGTTCTCAAAGTCGCCACCCAGATCAGCTCTTCTTGGAAAATTCGATACAGCCTAGATCCGTTAAGCCTAAGCGATACCAGAGTTCAGAGATTCGGGTCTGGGATGAGTTACCTATTTCATTGTCATTTGAGTTAACATTATTCCCATTTGGAAACCACACTTAGGATTTTTTGATTCAATCTAGATGCTTTCGGCTTATTCTGTGATTATTTAGCATGCATGCAAAGAGCGATAAATAAAGTGCGAGAAAGTAAACACGTAGGAAAGTAAATGAGCCCAATCTATGAGATTAATTACATATTGGGATAGGGGATTTACAAATTGCCTAAATGCATTGATATCTAACAAGTATTACAATTTGATAAATGTGATACCCGAAGGAAATTAAACCCTAACATACATCTATCCTAAAGTACCTGCATCCATAAAGGTTAGCACAAGGGATATTCCACCACACAAATATGTACCAAGTGTACCACGTATGCTCGATTGGGATTTTGGCAAGACCCATGTGGTCAATGTAAAAACAATGGAGATTTCAAAGTTCTTATTCCATGAAAATTGTTCATTTGTATTTTCAACTATGTTGATCATTTTTATTAGTGAAAATGTCGCATGTTATATTATTGGGTCGGTTATCTGAGAACTTGAGTTCCTTTCATGTTGGTGACCAAAAATAACATTTAGAAACATAAATATAGGCCCAACATGCATAACATAGCCATCATTTGAGTTAGCAATGGTAATAATGTCATCCATATCATTACCGACTTCCTTGTGAAGGGCGATAACGATATGAATGTCCCGAAGCGCTTTCGTTGCTACTAAAAACTTTAATCAACATGTTAATACATTAATAAATCATATATAAATCCTAAATAATGACAATTTAGAGGTTTGTTACCCCCAATGATGCATTTCCAAACTCAAAAGGGTTTTAGCGGGTCGTTCTGGGCTTAAACGATTCGAAACGGAGCAAAACGAAGCGAAACTGCATTCTACCAAAGGTAATGTCGTTAAAGACATTGCAATTTCATTAACGACATTAGTTCATGTCATTTATGACATCGAGGTTCCAGACCTGAAGAAAACACACAAAAATAGTAGAAATAGCAAAACGAAAATCCAAAACTTCAAACGATCATAACGTTTGCTATAGTTAACCGATTTGGATGATCTTTGTCATACTGGAAAGCTCAAGATGTGTAAAATATTTTTGTGTAAACAAAATACTCAAAAATATTTGAAATCATATGGCAATTTCCAGAAAATATATTGGTATGCAAAAATGGAAATAATCGAAAAGAAAATGAAACTTCAAAAAGAAAAGCATATAAATGTAACCACAAACTCTAGGAACTTAGAGGCTTATCCTGTAGTCATGAATTCACTTTCTTTCATGTCCATGAAGTCCTCCGGGAAGATCTCCATTTTTCTTTTTGTTGGATTTGGTTATTTATCAAAAATCTTTGGAAGGGATCTATTCCTTGCCAAAGTAGATGCTTCAGAAGGTGTAGTAACCTTTAAGTGAGTGATAAAGAGTTGTAGACTCTCCATTCAAGTCTAAACCTCAAAGATTTAATCAAACTAACCTGAAACTTTATGTTGCTTGATGCTTAAAGTCTAAACTTAATGCAGGAACTCAAGAAAAACCACTTAAGAACACTCAAACTTGCTCAAGAACACTTTGAACTCTCACTTGCCCCTTTTACACAAAAATCTTAGCTCCCTTTTTCTGGCTAAATGTCCATCCCTTTTCTGGAACTCAGCCCCCCTCTGCAAATTTAGTCCCCCTTTTCTGATGCAAATTTAGTATCCCTTTTGTAGAACTCTCTTCAATCTAAAAGTCCAACTAGTTCCACCTATTTTTTATCTTTTGCATTATTTTCTTCACTCCATTAATGCCCATGTGGGATGGCATTATGTTGGCAGGGTGTAAAGTCAAGAAAATCTAAGATTATAGGGGTAAAGATGGGTCTTTTTGACTAAATAATGCAGAAATTGCTTTTTTGGTCTACCTGCAAAGCTGATATCGTTAGCAACATTAGTAATGTCATTAACGACATTACGATGTAGCTAACAACATTGCTTCTTTACCTTGGGTTTTTTGTTCTGAAACTAACCATAAAAGGGTTAAAGCTCAAAGAAACAATGTAAGCTTCCTTAGGACGAATTCATGACCCTGTAAAAAAAGTAAAAAACTAGCAAGGGAAAAATAAATTATAGCTTCATCATCGAACTCGTGAGTCGGGTTGAAATCCCATGCTCACTGGCTGCCCCTCATGGGATCATTGCTGGTATGAGATTAGTATGGTTCCACGATTGAAAGAGCAGTGACGTTTAGAGATGATTCCTGACCGGTCGTGGTTAGCACTACTTGGGGTGAAATCTTCATGATGATCGAAAGTTTTTATCCAGGTGCGACGTTGCTGGGGATTGGTCTCTCCGTGTCCCTTGCGAATTGCCCTTTCTGCAATGATTGCCCCTTGAAGGTTGACCTTTGGTTTTTGCTACCGCTATAACCATTGGGGAAAGAATGTTAGCCATGCACATCCGTTCTTCTAGTTGAGGATCCCGTGTATAGGCTGTAGCAAGCCCATTGATGACGTGGACCGTAGAGAGTTCCCTGATAGAAAAAGTCGGGATAAGATGTGAACTATAGAAAGTTCATTGATTGTAAAAAGTCAGAAGAGATGTGAACTGCAGAAAGTTCACCGACTGTAGAAAGTCCAAAGATTATGAAGTTTAGAAAGTTCATTGATTGTAAAAAGTCATAGAGTTACGAATTGTAGAAAGTTCATTGACTGTAAAAAGTTGAAAATTTGCGAATCGTAGAAAGTTTGTTTAACTGTAACAAGTAAGAGAATTGTGAACTGTAGAAAGTTCACCGACTGTAGAAAGTTAGAAGATTACGAATTGTAGAAAGTTCATTGACTGTAAAAAGTTGAAAATTTATGAACTTTAGAAAGTTCATTTGACTGTAAAAAATCGAAAGGTAAGAGGACTGTAGAAAGTCCGTTGACTGTAAAAAGTCTAAAAAGGAATGTGGACTGTAGAAAGTTTGTTGATTGTAAAAAGTCTGAAGAAGATTTGGATTGTAGAAAGTTCGTTGTCTGTAAAAAGTCTGAAAAGAGATATGGAATGTAAAAAGTCTCAGACGGTACGTGGAATGTAGAAAGTCTTAGATGGAGGCCCCTTGTGAGTTGACCGTGGGTTGACTGTGACCTTTGGAATTGCTGGGGAAAGGATGAAAGCCTTGTGCTCCATGTCTTTGATGATATGTCGACCGTGGTAAGTCTTTGTCAAAATTTGCTGTATGCCCCTTGTAAGTTGACCTCTGGGTTGACTGTGACCTTCAGAATTGCTGGGGAAAGGATGAAAGCCGTGTGCTCCATGCCTTTGATGATACATCGATTGTTGTTAGTCTGACATAGATGTCCCTTTTGAGTTGAAGGGGTACCTGCATGAATGAAGAATTTTATTTATAGGTACTTGTGACATATGTTTTAATTCCTAGATTGAGATTGTTGAAAGCAAAAATTTTTACCCCTTCAATAAAGAATTAAAACATGAGGGTTTTGAGAAATTTTTCTTCAAGCCCATGATAAATGCGAAAATTTGAGTTTGAGATTTTTGGGGATGTCTCGATGGTCGCTTTGTTGTTTTGGGAGGCTTTTGTGATGTTGTAATGCTGCTTGAAAGAGGCCTAGGTAGGCTTGAATTTAACAAAAGTTGAAATGACTAAAGTTGGGCATTGTCATTCTCAATTTTGATGATGTGCTGCTCCGACATCTTCTTGATACTTGTAGTTTCCTCATGTGCAAGTAGAGAGTTTTTCTCGTCGGAATGAAATTATCTCGGTTTAACATTACCTTCACCTGTAAGTGACATGATGCATATGCATGTATGAATGACTTTATGCATGAATAATATTTATTGCATGATGTATATTTATCTATTGCAGATATCATTAGCTTTAGAGTATTTGCCTAGTCGATAAGCTTCATTGCATGAGGGGCCTTTTCGAAGTGATTCCCTCTTATGCTGGTGCATGAGAGCCCCTAGGATTCATCTCATTGGGCATTCCATGGTTGCCTTTTTTTCTATAGTTGAGCTTTGTAGACATGACTTCTTTAGAGTGATGATGGATATGGGTCTGAGTCAAAGTTCGATTTTGTGGATGAATCAGAGTCAAGTTCAAAGCCTGAATTTGGTTTGAAGAGGATTTGGATGAGTCATTGACTTTTTGACACTCGTTTCCTTCTTTGGTATGGTGCCAATGATGTTAATGTTGATCTCGAACCATGTTGGTGATGCTCACTTTGAAGTTGATAATGAGAGCTTGGAAGCTTTTGTTGTGACAATCCTCTCTGTGAGAGAAGTCCAAAGATATTCATCCTAATATCTAAAGGAGATAGAGGATTCCTTGAGCCATTCCGAGGAGGAGATGATGAAATTGATATTTCTTCGATTCTAATTTCTACTTAGACTGCCCTTACGGGTTTTCAATCTATCAAACCTTGTCTTAAGTTTTGCCTAGATTGCCCTTTCAGTTTTTCAATCCAGCAGACTTATCTTTTTTTTCTTTTCTTATTATTTTTTTATTAAACCATGATGTGATGGGATGCTTACTTGTGATATTCTACAGTTGGTATACAAACAATCAAGATAAACATATGCATAAAGATTCAGCTAGAATGATAATTCATTGATGAACTTAACAGGGGTATAAATGTTTCAAATTATTTGACTCCTGCCATTATCTAGCCCTTTCAGGTTTTCTAAACAATGTCTTTGCTTTCTCTTGATGTCCTATGTTTTGTCTGAGCCAACCTTTTCGGGTTTTCAACTCAGCGGACTATTCTTTTTGTGTTTTGAAAAAAGGCCCTAATTTTTGCTCAACTAGCAGAGTGCTAATTGACAGGCTAATTACTATTTGTACTACTTTTTACATTATTTATTTCTTTCGCCTATACGTGATTGCGTTTGAGCCTATCTTGGTAGATTTTATGACTTTAACAGCTTATTCGTTCAGCATTTTTTGATTAATTTGTTGGCCGCTCTTACCGCTATATTGTCTTGAGGTATACACGGTGATGAGTGATGATGCATGATATTCGCCTTTTGAATTGTTCTCCTTGATTTCTTAACAGCCAAATAGGGAATGAGTGATTTGTCGAGGATGGAAGGCTTCAAAACCTACATCAGAGATAGCTTGATTCCATCGAACGCAAACATGCATTGTCTATTGGTACTCCTTCAATAGTGTGATGATTGGCCCGCAAATGGTGATGAGTTGCATGATGAATTCGATGACACATTAAAATGTTTGACTCCTTCTTTGTGTCTTCGGCACTGGCGTCATGTTGGCCAACCTCTATCGGGTGTTTAACTACTTTGGGGAACTTAGCTTCAATTTTCTTTATTGCCTCTATCTTGACTCTTCTGGCCCATTTTGGTCTTAATTGTGTCATCTTCTATTTGACTAATTTAATGGTCAGCGGAGATTTTGTGTTTGATGATCTTTCTGTCAACCTCCAACATGTTTTCATAGGACCAGGAAAACGCTATCACGTGTTATCCAAGTACCTATGTTATCTCTCATTTTTCATCAAGAGTCAAATCATTTGAAATCATTATAGGGGATTCAGTAATACCCAAATTAATTTCAAGCGATGATGTGTTATGCATACTAAAAACTTTATGCTCATGTTCACAAGAATATGTGATGTCATCCGAAAGGATATCAAGCAAGCAAGAAAAGTTCGAAGCATTCGAAGATTCAAAAGTCTCATTGGCAGAGTTTGTTAACATGAAAGAGTTTAAAAATAATAACTATTACATTATTAGCATCCTCATCCTCCACTTACAGAGGGTCTTCTTTCCCAATTATCACCTTTTGGCATTAGTGCTCATTGGTTGGTTCCCCCATGGGTGTGTCTAGTTCTATCCACTCAAGCTTTTCAGCTTTCTCAAAAACCTCATTGTAAGAAGTGAAAGTGTTGGTCCCGAGCCTCTATCGGTAGACTGGCAATACCCCGGCCAATAGCTTTACAATCATCTCTGATAGACTAAGCTTATCCTTGAGTAGCACTTGGGTCACCATCCACCTATTCTCGTAGGGTTTGAACAACTCCTTGGGTCTTTGCTTAATGGCCTCGAGATGTTATATGGTGGTTTTTATTTCAGAATTGAAGCCATACTGCTCTATTAGGTCATCAGAGAGGTGCTTCCAATCATGAGTTATTTCCAAAGGTAGGTTGTTATACCATTCATTGGTTGGCCCTCCTAGTGTAACAATAAAGAGCTTAGCCAGCATCTTGTCACCGATTCTCATAGCTCTCATCATAGTATAATATTTAACCAAATGTGATCGGGAATCTCCTTCTCCCTCATACTTTTCTAATCTCGGCATTACATCGAAGGGACATGGTAGTAGTTTGGCTAGAAATTCTGGAGTTGGCTAGTCTATGTAGACAAAAACTGCTACCATAATGCTACTATGTTGGTAGGTAGACATTGGGGGACTATCCCATCAGTCCCTTGCTAAAAATTGAGATGAGGAGGAGTGAACATTGTGGTCTTTTGGCTAAACTGCCCTTAGGGGATAGTGGTGCCTCTAGGAGTGACCATAAAGTTGGGAGTAGACGGTTCTTGGGCCATGGTCAGATATTGGGTGGTTGGGCTAAAATGTTTAAGCCCGCAATGAAAAAGGATGTGGCTCGTAAATTCTGAGGGATCACCGATTACGAGGCAAAGTTCTGAGGTGATGGAATGAAACTAGATGAAGGTTTAGCTTTTCTTGCAAATGAAGTTGAGTGATGCCAACCCGAATGGAACGGACTTGAATTAACCAATTTTTGACCAACTTACCCCTGACTAAATTGATTCTGGGATTGAGCAACCCAGAAGGCCTTAGCTTGCCTCAACCCTGAATGATCATTACCCACAGAAGTCTGACTTGTCTGAAACTGACCGAATAGTCCTAGACCTTGACTAAATTTATTCGATGCTTGGGATAGCATTAACCCTAATTGGTCATGGTGGTATTAGGGTTGCAAGGTTCATACGCCAAATTGGGAAGTAGTGGCATGATTCCCAACTAGGTAACCTGATGATAGGTGAGTATTAGGAGCAGAGTCTGAAGTACTGTTCTTTAGTTGATGTGGACGAAGGTGGAACTGTAGCGCTTGAGCAAATTGATCATTGTAGAGAATGGCGCTTAGAGCGTTGGCCATTTATAAGCTGGTGTTTAATGGGATTTGTTAGATAATTAGCACCTCGTGTGAAATCTACTCATCCGTTCCACGAGCACCTTAAGGATCTGTCATCCCGAATCTCTGACTCGAACCAAAGATTGATCTCCGATTTGAACCAAATTCTAAACTTAAACTCGAACCCAAACTTGAACTCTGATATTTGCTGGAATCAATGTGTGGGATACCCTTTGATGGAAAGTTCTCTAAGCAAGCCATGATGGGGAAATCCGGATGAGGCGGAAGTTCGCCTCTTCCAAGCCTTAACTGAAGCAAATACAATCGAACAGCTTCATTAGATATGAAATGCATGTTTGAGATACTTGATATTAATGTGTGAGATGCATATGACATGGCTGAATTACAAAGAGTTAATATGTCGTGATGTGATAAAATTCATATTTGTCAATCCATTTGAAACAAACAGGGTTAGTCATTAGTAATAAAGACATAACTCAAATGATAACAAGGCCTAACCTGTGTGGTGAGTGCTTGAGGTTTAGGTGACATCTATGTGATGTCGAGGGTCTTATTTGTCAATCCGTTTGGAACAAATAAGTTGATTGCCATAATTCCCTTGTGGTAGTAGGCTCATGGTTGAGGTGTCACTCATGTTTTGCCAATCCATTTGGAACAAAATAGGTTGACATTCGTAATACCCGTGTGGTAATAGACTTTGTTTTAAAGTGAACCTATGTTTGCCAATCCATTTGGAACAAATCGGTTGATTGCCATAATACTTGTGTGGTTAAAGGTTGAGGTTATGGTCTGTGTTTACCAATCTTCTTGGAACAAACAAGCTGATTACCATAATCCCTGTGTGGTAATAGGCATGATGACCATATCATAAATGAGTGTGTGCATAATCATGTCTGGATAAGAGATTGTGGTTAGCATGATGCTGTATACGATGTATGATAAAAGGGAAGCGGTAAACACATAGCACATATCATGTGATGCACTTCCTCTAACCTAATATCCCCTTGTGTAAGGGTTAAGCTTCTAAATCTATGCTTAGGTCATCTCAATACCGTGAGGTATTAAGGAGCCAACCTGCATAAGAGATGCATTTGTTTTGGTAAACCTAAGGGAAGTGTCTAGCGTTTCCTTATATGAGTTCAGTCATGGGCTGTTAATGTAGAAGTTTCTTGCCGCACTATGATACACTCCAAACCTCTCCCCAAATAGGTGCGAACGAGGGAGGTACATGCGATATGGCAACAAGTGATCCACCCACTAAGTATCTTTGGTCACCATGGGGTCACAAATGATACTTTCGCAAGCTTCTAGGTAAAATAGGGCATCCTAATCTTAAAGGCTAAGCCATGTGATGCATATGCTTTTGTTCGAAATACCGTAAGCTTGGATTTAACTAGTTTAACTACTTTTCAATACTAATCCAAAATCTTTTAAAATTTTAAGTTTATTAAAAGGATTTCCCTAACGGAGTCACCACTGTGAGCAAACGACATTCGACCCGAGTGGACGCCGCGAGGCGCTGGCCCTGTGAGATGGGGCGTGGGGATTTTTGAAATGAGCATGCTTCGAATGGTGCATTGCTCAAAGAAAATGTTGTTTGAAAATGTGAGTTTCAAGCTTAATAGACTCGAGATCAAGATCTCTAGCCTATGGTACTCAGAGTCGCCACCCGGATCAGCTCTTCCGGGAAAATTTGGTACAGCCTAGATCTGTTAAGCCTAAGCGGTACCAGAGTTCAAAGATTTGGGTCTGAGGTGAGTTATCTATTTTGTTGTAATTTGAGTTAACATTGTTCCCATTTGGAAACCACACTTATGATATTTCAATTCAATCTAGATGCTTTCGGCTTATGTCATTGATTATTTAGCGTGCATGCGAAGAGTGATAAATAAAGTGCGAGAAAGTAAACACGTAAGAAAGTAAATGTGCCTAATCTATGGGATTAATTACATATTGGGATAGGGGATTTACAAATTGCCTAAATATATCGATATTTAACAAATATTACATTTGATAAATGCGATACCTGAAGGAAATTAAACCCTAACATACATCTATTCTAAACTACCTGCATCCACAAAGGTTAGCACAAGGGATATTCCACCTCACAAATATGTACCAAGTGTACCACGTATACTCGATTGGGATTTTTGCAAGACCTATGTGGTCGACGTAAAAATAACGGAGATTTCAAAGTTCTTATTCCATGAAAATTGTTCATTTTTATTTTCAACTATGTTGGTCATTTTTATTAGTGAAAATGCCGCATGTTATATTGTTGGTTCGGTTATCCTGGAACTTGAGTTCCCTACATGTGGGAGACCTAAAACAACATTTAGAAACATAAATTTAGGCCCAACATGAATCACATAGCCATTGTTTGGGTTAACAACTGTAACGATGTCATCCATATCATTATCGACTTCCTTGTGAAGGGCGATATCGATATGAATGGCTCAAAGAGCTTCCGTTGCTACTCCAAACTTTAATCAACATGTTAATACATTAATAAATCATATATAAATCCTATATAATTACAATTTAGAGGTTGTTACCCCCAATGATGCATTTCCAAACTCAGAAGGATCTTAGCGGGTCGTTTTGGGCTTAAACGATTCGAAATGGAGCAAAACAAAGTGAAACTGAATTCTGCCAAAGGAAATGTCATTAAAAACATAAGGCCATGTCATTAATGACATTGCAATGTTGTTAACAAAATTAGTTCATGTTGTTAATGACATCGAGGTTCTAGACCTGTAGAAAACACACAAAAACAACAGAAATAGCAAAACGAAAATCTGAAACTTCAAAAGATCATAACTTTTGCTGTACTTAACCAATTTTGATGATCTTTATCATTCCAGAAATATCAAGATGTGTAGAATATGTTTATGTAAAAAAATAATAAAAAATATTTGAAATCATACTGAAATTTTTGGAAAACAGATTGGTGTGCAAAAAAGGAAAAATCGAAAAGAAAATGAAACTTAAAAAAGAAAAGCATATAAATGTAAGCACAAACTCTAGGAACTTAGAGGCTTAGCATGCATGAGTCCACTTTCTTTAAGGTCCATGAGGTCCTCCGGGAAGCTCTCCTTATTTCTTTTTGGTTTGATTTGGTGATTTACTGAAAATCTTTGGAAGGGATCTATTCCTTGCCAAAGTATATACTTCAGAAGGTGTAGAAACCTTCAAGTAAGTGATAAAGATATTGTAGACTCTCCATTCAAGTCTAAACCTCAAGGATTTAATCTAACTAACTCGAAACTTTAAGTTGTTGGATGCTTAAAGTCTAAACTTAATGCAAGAACTCAAGAAAAACCACTCAAGAACACTCAAACTTGCTCAAGAACACTTTGAAGTCTCACTTACCTCTTTTGAACCAAAATCTTAGATCCCTTTTTCTTGCTAAATGTCCATCCCTTTTCTGGAACTTAGCCTCCTCTACAAATTTAATCCCCCTTTTTTTATGCAAATTTAATCCCCCTTTTGTAGAACTCTCTTCAATCCAAAAGTCCAACTAGGTCCACCTATTTTTTATCTTTTGCATTATTTTCTTCACTCCATTAATGCCATGTGGGATGGCATTATGTAGGCAGGGTGTAAAGTCAAGAAAATATGAGATTATGGGGTAAAGATGGGTCTTTTTGACTAAATAATGCAAAAATTTCTCTTTTGGTTTGCTTGCAAAGTTGATATCGTTAATGACATTACAATGTTGTTAACGACATTGCAATGTCGTTAACGACATTGCGACTTTACCTTGTGCTTTTTTTTGCTCAAAAGTTACCTAAAAAAGGGTTAAGGCTCAAAGAAACAAAGAAAGCTTCCTTTGGATTAATTCATGACCCTGTAAAAAAGTGAAAAACTAGCAAGAGAAAAATAAATTACAGCTTCATTATCGAACTCGTGAGTCGGGGTCAAATCCCGTGTTCACAATTGTGAAGTACTATTAACTTGGGTTCAACATTCTCTCCCATTTTGGAATAGATAACAAACTAAGTAGTAGAAGAAATTAATCAAGTTATAGTTTATAGATATAGGAATACCTGATTATTGATGAAAGACTCCACCATGTTGAGTGAACTCTTTAAGCTGCATAGACTCCCCAATATTGAGTGGGTTTTCTTTAGTTAACATCAGCTCCCACTTACTTAGAGAGCTTTTTCTTGATTTGGGATTGTCTTACTGAGCTTTTCTTTCCAATTATCTTAGTTGATTCCTGCAACAGACAAACTTATGCAAGAATAACATATATAACATAAGAAGTTAAAAAGTTCATAACTTGGAGAAATTTTGTAATTTTTCATTGAATAACTTAGTAAGTATACAAGCAATGTCCTATACTAAGTTTCACATATTAACCTTATTACAAAATTTCTAATCTATATAGCTATCTATCTCCTCAGCTTTGGCTCACCTCATCCTCTTATATTCTACAAAGAAGAAGATCCAAATTTATCACCTCTACGTGAATTGTGAGATCTCAATTGCTCTAGTAAAGGTTGATGCTATGGCTTTGGATGAGATGTGCTTTCTGATGTTGGGCAGCTTTATGAGCATCTTCAACTACATTATCTCCATTCGTTATCTACTTCGCTACTAGCTAGTTGAGATAAATATTGAAGGAGTTGATAAAATCTCCTATTTACCAACTAAGCTAGTTGAATCTCATTCACTAGCCGCTTCTACTAGGATAAGATAAGAAATCTTGGTTGTTCAGTTCTTGAAGAAGCAAGTTATGGCATATGATGAGATGAGAAATAAGGTCAAATCCTTAATAAGTGAACTATTGAAAGCATTGCAGAAGACCTCTAAAATTTGTAGTTCATAGTGCAATCTTCATTTTAGACTCAATATCAATTATCACATTATGTTAGAAGTTCTAGCAGTATAGTTTATGTCCTTTGTATCAGCATCTCCAGTGTCTACAAGCTTTTGAACTTTACCTTTAAGCTCATTTATTTTATCTACTTGGACATTCAACTTCTTATGAATAGTGAAGCCATTTTTAGGATCCACTGACTCACTTGGTTTAGGAAAGAGCTTGCCCATAGTAGAAATCAAATTGCTTTAAGATTCTTTGATAGTATCTTTAGTATTGGCTTTGATAGTAGTATAGGGTGAGTTAAATTTATGATCTAGCTCAGCCAAGTAAGTCACTACTTTGTCCAACTTCTTCATAATTTCATCTACATTTTTGTCATAGCAAGCATAACCTTGGTCATCTTTTCCATGGTACTATACATGTTGTGAGATAGATCATTATTTGTGTTCATCTTCTCTAGAATTTTCTTGAGAAGCTTATCAGAACTGGTCTTTCCTTTCGCTTGTTCTTTCCCAAAATTGTGAAACATAATCATTTGTACTACCATGAATCTATTAATACTCTGTAGGTTTTTCACAAGCTACATCAATTCTACTCATTACCTTTCCTACCATCGCATTGTGAACGACATTTGAGGTTGGAATAGAGGAAACAACAACATTGAGCTAAGTTGCGAAATTGGTCAAGCCGTGAGGATTAGCGCCATTTTATCTACAAGAATCTTTGCGCTTTCTTTAGCTAGATGATTTTGGATGGTAAACAAGCTTCCTTGAATCTTCTCAAACTCTTCATAGTAGATTGATTCAAAAGGAATACTTGAGTGCGCATCAAACTCAAGGATTGCGACCTTCTTCTTCTTTGAAAATTCCATCAATTCCTAGGTCAGTAACACTTGGTAACTCCTGCATATTACTCAGTATCAGTTTTGAGATCAAGTTAATATCCCTTGCAAGCTCGCTAATCCTAGCCATGATAGATGAATCATCCGAGTCCTCTTGGACCAAATTGCTACTGTTAAGTGGTGGTTCCTCGATTATAAATTTTTGCTTGTGATAAGTGTATAATTACACTTATTATCATATTAATTTTATACATTTAACACTATGAATTAAGTCATTTTTATACTTCATATAAAAGATTTCATGTGGTATGTAGTTATTTTTTATGCAAATGCAGATACTAGGTAAATCT
>CATIWQ010248317.1:0-25397 GCA_949673415.1 Euphorbia schlechtendalii | reverse complement strand
ACCTTGTGCTATAATATGAGTAGAGTATCCATTGATTGATAATCATAAATGTCCCAAGTCTGTTTTAATCATGGGAATGAATGAAACGAAAGACTTGTATGTTGGATGATCTTTAGCAATGTAGTTGCTATGTCACTTGGTAAAGTAGATCATGAACATGGGCACATGTTGAAAACATGGGGCTGGACCGATTCACACAGCAAAGTCACATGGTTGAATGTCATAGACAATTTGCTGAGTAGGTCTCGGTTATCCTCGGACTTGATTTCAACTTATTATGGATGTGGAATTGAGTATGCTGTAGTATATTACTAGCAGGTCCTTAAATATTGGATTACAAGTACAGGTATGCTCGGTATATTTCATTACCACATTAGTAGTAGTGTTGAAGTGATAGGATTGCCATTCGATTTGATAAATCGAAATGAATCACCAGCCACTTGATGAATAAAAGTCATAAGGACGTCCAATAAGTCATTGACTTATATTATCATTTTATTCTATATCAAGAAATATGATGAACTGCATAAGAGGGTGACAACCACCATGCCTCTTGTTCATCATATTAATGTCAGCTGGCAAAGGACTTTGTGAGATAACTACTGGGTTCAGTATCTTCAATTGACAATTGTATTATGTCCCAATTAGGGGCTGTAATGGTTTGCTAGATACCGCTCACAGTCTATTGGTAAAGCCCATTGCCAATATATGGACAGACCCAAAGGATCGTGCGCTTAGAATCACTGATTCAGGATTTCTTATACATGTAATGTTACAAGACATGATGAAAGAGTGATTATTAATTATTTGACATATGAAATCAATTTAATTAAACAATCTTTACAACTCAAGAAATATTTAATTTGAATTAATGGTATAATATAAAGTTGTTTGTGTTATTCATTGAATTAAATTAAATTATAAAGGTTTTAATTAACATGTGAGTTAAATTGAAAATTTATAAAGTTGACAATTAAAAAAAATTAAGGAATTAAATCTATAGATTTAATTATTAAATAGTCTTTTAATTTAGGTCAATTTATAAATATACTTAACCTAACATAATCCTAATTCTAATTGGATATATGTTAAATGGTTAATTAAAATCAAATTAGAAGTGTACATGATTTGTACTAATTTAAAAAACAAGGGGATAAGGCTTAATTAGTTTTATTTTAAATAAAATTAATATAATAAAGAAAAGTATGTTGATTTAATAAAGATATAGACATACAAATGAAAACAATATAAATGGTGAGCCGTCCATTTTTTTTCAAAAATTAATGAAGTTCATTGAGTTGGCTTGCATCAATTTCGGCTAGCACCGGTTCCGAATATAGAGGGGTTCGTGAACGTGATGTTGGAGAAGCTCCCTCTCTGTGAGCTTTAATGGCATCCGTCTCTTAAAGAGACTATCATGTAAGTTTTATTTAATTAAAATTAAATCTTTTGGAAACCCTATCAATGGTTCTTGAGAAGATCCTATTTGAATTCGAGAAAATTTTAATCGGTAATTCCGCCAACGCGATTATATTTTCGATGACAATTCCCTACACTTATAACATCAATTAATACTTTATTGTATTAACTACATCCATCTAGTTTTGACTGATCAATTCACAACAACATCAACCAAAAGATTTAAAATTCCTTTGAAGATTTGGTATCACGAGTACGATAAATGGATTTAAAAATAAATAAATTATCCTAAATTCACTAAACTCAATTTTTTTGTTGGTTGGTCCACTATTAAATGTGAGTAACATGCATGAATTTTTTTGTTTTTTTTGCATGTATACAGTAGTAATTCATTTTGTAGTAACATGTATACAGTAGTAGTTCATATGGTATAATATTTCATGTTTTTGTACACACGTGTTAAATCTTTCTCTAAAATGCCATCTTTAAAAATAATATATACTCTTATTGTTGTTATTATTATTATAAAAACGTTTACATATAATAGTATTTCAAATGTACTTATATATTTTTTCATTTGTACAATCAAATTCAATAAAATTAAAAGTGTATGAAAACCAATATTTCCAACTATTTATATTACTAACTACTCCGACTTATCCCTGGAGGCCCTGTTGATCTTACTAGAGTAACCAAATAACGGCTGTTAATTTGTTTTGCCTGATATAATTGTGAAATTAATTAGCTAGGGCTTATATTGTTAAATTTAATTAAAGATAAAAATAGAGAATCCTAATTTCTGTAGATGTAAATATTTCAAGGTCGAACAGACAACGAAATCAAGGCAAATTCGTAAGAGACTGCTGAGTTGATAAGAAAAGCAAGGAAGCCACTCACCCAAATGATCAATGATCCATTAGTAATATCTTTGTCCCATATATGTAGGCGCAACATAACCACCTAAAAAAAAACCAGAAATAGAACGAAAGAATTAGATATGTACCATATTAAAACAGCAAATATGAAACAACATAGAAATATGCTATAAAACCAAATAAAATCCAAGAATTTCATCGGAAAACAACAACAATATCATATACATAAAAAGATGGAAAGAAAAGAGAAGGACAAGTACATCCCCGATCTTTTACCAATTGATACTCTGAATTTCCACTCATCACTTTTAGTCTCTAAACTTGATAAAAGTGCACTAGATTATCGCCTGAACATTACGTGTCAGTTTTTAGGTTGTTTAACTTTCCCAATTTGTCATTCTCCCGATTTTTCCATCTTCAACCAGAAACTAACATGTAATGTCTAGGCGGCAATCTTGAATTTATAGTATTTTTAAAAAATAAAAAATATACAAAAGAAAAGAAAGAGCAAGTTACCTAATAGGGGGAGAAAGTAAAGTTAAGAACTAATATGTAGAAGAAGGAAACTAATGTTCATTTTTATAGGCAAGTTAAGAGGAGGTATTTACAAGCGTGTGAGTTCCGTTTCGATTGTATGTTTCACACGTGGGAAAAGGTTTGACCAACTGGTGATACGGACCATTTAAAAGTTCTTATAATTATTTTATTTTCAAAATTTGTTGAGAGTATTAGGAGATCATTGCAAATAATAATAAAATTTTGTTGTCTCGTTTCCTTCTATATTTCTCATTTTACCCTTCGATCGGAACACAGTTGGCGCAGAAAAAAAAGAAAAGAAAGACATTGAATTACATTTAGAGAACTGAATTGAAATCAATTTTTTAATTTAATTTATTGTTTTTGGAAACATATTTCATATAAAAGAATTGAATTTCTTATTAACGAGTTTATTAAACATATTTTGGAATCTGACCTTGTGCATTTTAAATTCTTTAAATAATTTTAAACTATACAATTACAATTACAACATCGAAAACTAACTTTACAAAAGGCAAACTACAATATATTAATTTTTAATTATCGTGAATTATGTAAATACAAGAAAAGAATAACTAATTTGGTTTACGATATGGTGCTACTTAATTACTATACATTATCATAATTTTTAATTATATTTAGAGGCATTTCTTACTAATACCCTTCCAAATTAAATCTGGAATACTCCACAAGTTAGCATATTATACATCAAAATTCATAAAAAGAAGCATATTATAAATCAAGCACCATACAACTGACTTACAAAATAATTATTTTTACATAAGCTTTTTATCATTTTGACTTAAAATTAAAGCGCATAAATAAAAACTTCAACTTTTTTTATATTGCTCAAACTTTATCATTTATTATAAATTTTAGTTCAGAGAAATTAATAAAGCCATTTGTATGCATTTTAAATAATGCGTGCGGATAGCATATATATGTATGTGTAACTTGAATAATATTTTTTAATCGAATTCACTGATATGTTTATATTTACATTTTCGGCATTGAATTGTGTTCATAATTTTTTAAAAACTACAGTGTAAATATAAAATATAAACCAAACCGAAGAGCTGCTCCTAATTTATACAGAATCATGACATTAATAAATCACATTACTGAATATCATATTTTATTTTTAGTTCTTGATATCAAAAATTAATATTTTCTTACATATATAAATATAGCTCCAACTAAAATGTTTGAATAATGAGTACGCAAATATACATATGAAGGTATTATTGTAAAAGAATAATTTTGAAGGTAAACCCATATGAAATCAATAATTTTGAAGGTAAACCCATATGAAATCTCACCAAATCATGCCATATTTGTTGTGATAACCAATTCCTATCATTTATAGCTAGCTCAAATCTTAAAAGAATTGATTTCTTGTAGCACAATTATTCAAACAAGAAAATGAGAGGATCAAAGGAATTCAATTCCATCAAAATTGTTGGTACCAAACATAGTGTCAGTTTTTAATATACGGAGGATATCTATATGAGGAAAAATGACAAGTAGAAGACGTGAGAAAAAAGTTTCGGATGCCATGTATAAAAACTTAAAGGGAAACGTTGAAGGGAACCAAACGGAAGCAATCTATATTATTCTACATTAATTTTGTAATTTAGAGTCAATATATAAAAAAGAATAGGGAGTAGATGGAAAGGAAGATGGGCAAAGAATGTTGAAACTGATAAGGAATTGCAGAAGAAATAGAGGTTAGGTGTGGTCATGAGTCACGACAATCTTGAAAAGTTGATAGATCAAACAATAAGTAGTTTTTAAAGCGAGTTAAGTGACCACGCTTATCAATATAAATTGTACTAAATACTATGTAACTTAACAGGACATTTTGAGGGTCTTGTTGAATGTATCATGAACCCCTAAACTTTTCTCTAAACTTTCATTTACCCTCTAATTTTAAAAAGTACTATATAGCCTACAGAATTTGCAATAAATGCATTAATTTGCCCTACCTCACATTTCAATTTTTGATTTGTTTGACTTTTCAAATATTAATTTTCCTAACTTTAACCAAAAGCTACGCGTGGCATTAAGCGGGTTAACTGGTGCACTCATTACAAGTTTTGAAAATTATTTGAAACTTTTGAAAGTATATGGGTAAATGGGCAATAAGGGACAAATTCAGGATTTACCGATGCATTAGGGTTTAAATAAATACAAAAAGTTTCTTGAAGCTTATATGCATACATGTGTATATATATATAATAAAAAAATACACTATTTTGGTCGTAGGCCCTAACCATCGCACTCTTTCTTGTGAGCTAGCAAAAATGCACCAATTTACTCCCTCAATATAACATGTCAAAATTTGATTGAAAAAAAAATTGGAAAAATGATATTTTTGAAAAATCAAACCGACCAATAAAACGTGACATTGATGGGGAAAACTTATCCATTTTTTGCAAATTAAATGAGCTATTTGAAATTTTTAAAAGTTTAAGGGTAAAATGATTTTTAGGGACTAGTTCGGAATCCAAATGCATCAAACCAAGTCATATATCATGATACAGGTTATTTTTCCACGAAAAAACAAGTGTATAAATTATTGCACATACTCACCTACCAATTTCATCGTCCTTCACCTACATCTTTCCATTTTTGGACCCTTTCTACGTATCCCACTTTCTAATTTCTTTTCATCTAATTTTAGTATATATCATCCATTCACCTTGAATAGGGTCACATTGTTGTACCTGTACTTCTATAGTTTTATATGATTTGCTTTTTATGTCTTAGTTATGGACAAAATTATGCATACCGAAGTTCTTTTTATACTCTTTTAAACTTCATAAAGTACTTAACCCGCTATTAATGGCATAAATTCTCTTACTGAAAAAGTAAAACTTTCCATAATGCAATGTTTAAATAGACCCAAACTTTTCATAATGTGATGTTCATAATGTGATGTTTAAATAGACCCAAACTGTTGATATCGGGCGTAAAAAACGACGATTAATGGATTTTGCGTTTTCTTTGAACGCCCAACCAATGGGTTAGCCATTCAATATGAACGACTCACATTCCATGGTATAGGAGTGAACACCCATATCATGTGTATTAAATGCTTAACACATGCACCCATCGGACATGTGATGAACATCGCAAATTCTTCTGTTCATTTTAGGGATGTTAATAAGTCTAGTGGCTCACAAACAGTTTGAGATTCGGCTAGGTTAAAGCTCGGTCAGAGTTCAACTCGATAGAGCTCGATTCAAATTCGAAATCGGCTTGAGATATTAAAAAGCCAAGCCCTCTAAGGTAGGGGAGAGCAAAAAAACCCAAAAACCGAACCGAAGTTATTCGGTTCGGTTTTCGGTTCTATATATTTACGTTTTCGGTTTTCAGTTCGGTTTCCGTTCAAAACCAAAAACCAAAAAATAAATTTTAATTAATTTAATAATTATTTTCACATTCAATTTACATTTAATACTTGAAAATTAAGGTTTTTTTTTTCAAATCAACAGTAAGTTAGATATGTTAAAAATTATTTATATTGATTTTTAGTTATTTTATGTTAAAAAAATTAATATATGGAAAAAATATTAATTTAAAATAAAAAAAATATAATTTTGGTTTAAAACTGAACCGAACCGAATTATTTCGGTTCGGACCGAATTGAACCGAAATAATTCGGTTCGGTTTTCGGTTCTAAAATTTCCCCCCTTTTGATTGTAGAGTAATAATGAACATGGGAAAAATTCAAAAGAAAATATTTTAATGTTGATTTAGTGTATCTACTCTATGTAACCAAATGTTTATTCCACACAATATTTTTTTATTCATACTTTAGTTTGGATTTTTGGATTATATAGTTGATTTTTTGTTCTTTTAAATTGTTGTATTGGAAAATTACAGTCAATAAATTAACACGAGTAAATGAGCATCGCAAACTTGCTAGCCTGAGTCAAGCTCTTCATGAGCTTGAGCCTGAGCCGAGCTGTAGATTTCTAAGCTTGACGAGCTTCGAGCCGAGCACGATCATTTTCATTCACGACCTGATCCGATCCGACCCCAGTTGTGAGCATGGGATTTCCACCATCTCACTGAACGATGATGAAGTCTTTTAAACTTTACCTTTCTACGCTTTCACAACCGCGAGTTGCATTCACGTCGTATGCGATATGAGTTTGAGATAATTCAAGTTTTCACAACATACTCAACACACTAAACAATACTCAAATATGTCCAAAATACCCAAACGACACCCAAAATGTTCCCAATACACGTCCAAAACTGGCCAAAAGACACCTAATGACCAAACCACGCACACATGTACTAGCAGGGAAGTCCAAAAATGGACATCCTCTAGTGAAGGGGGAGCTCCCACTAGGGACACCCCCTCCAGTATGGGTATGGTCGTCTACAAGGGGCGCTGAGGCCCCTTTGTGGTGGTTTTGACTATTTTTGAAACTGTCAAAACCCCACTAACCCATGTTCAGCAATCATCCCACATTTTTTGGCACATGATTGAGTGGTTTTCTACTTATTTTTCCCTATAAAACCCCCCCTAAACCCTCTTATTAAACACATACTTGAATTCTGATTCAAAAACTTTTCTTTAGTAGAAAAATACATTGCAATTCTTTATGCTCTTGTGTTCTTGAGCCCATGGAGCTTACGAATCATCTTGAAGGAACCTTCGGTGATGTAAATAAGCCCACTTAAGGTGGATTTGTGTCGAAAAAGGTAAGCACTTGAGTTCCTAAACTTTTATTTCAATTCAATTTCATTTTGCATTTTTGAATCTTCAAAAGAGGAGCCTCCCAAAGGAATGGGGTCCTTGCCGAGATAGGGGCACGCCCCCCCTTTTCCCTTCAGAGGGAGCCTCCCCAATGAATGGGAGCCTTGGTGAGCTTTTGGGAGCCTACGTAACATTTACTAAAAAACGCTACCTCCATTTATCATTTTTATCTATTTTTTACATTATTTTGATGTTCTATTAGCCATAGTTTTTCATATTTATCGTCAAAAGCATATTTTTTTATGATGATGGGATAATCAAACACATTCTTTCCGAAGAATCAAGCTCGAAATGGGTTCTTTCAAGTCTCATTTCCTTCCAAAAATCATTTCTTTCAAACTAACGTTGTTTTGCATAATCATCAAAATTTGGAGGCATGTATCAATGTTTGTATCTCTAAAACTCAATCTCTTTCAAATATTTCATTTATTATGATCATTATGTGAATAAAACCCACCTAAAATACTTAGGTAATATTCATGTTAAAAATAAGAAAAATGATTTTGATTTAATTGAATCAATGAAAAGTGCATAAACCATACTAACATAAATCTCTGATAATTCCCGGAAGAGATAATCCTGGTGGTGACTCCATTTTTCAATATAATTCTCCAAAATTTTCCTTTTTCTATAACAAATGTTTATAACAACCAATATATTATTTAATGTATTATAGAAGGAGGAATTTTTACAGATTGAGGGTTATTATATCATCATATGATGATTTATGATAATTTTGAATCTTTAACTCTTGTCTAGTTTGGCTAAAGATTGGACTTTGTTATGCATCCACTTCAGGGATGCCTCCCCTACCTTGGACATATCATTGGTAATAGATTTGAAATATTCACTTGAATATTGTATTTTGATATATTTTCCAACCAACTTACTCTCTTATATTTTCTTCGAGAGTAGCTTTTCAAATTACTTTATGACCCTTCAAAATGAGGCTTCCCATGGGCTCACTAAACATGCTCATGCGGCCTACCTTCTACACAAAACCTCGCCCACTCACACTAGGATTGTTTGATCTCGGTTTGGCTCGTTAACACTCCTTGTATATTTTATGAATGAGCATATGTCCATGATGGAACTTTGGGGCATTTTTAACTAATACTCCATCACAAAAAGATTATATCATTTTTAAAGTAAGGACATTTCAATTTGTTGACTTTTGAGTGTATGAGTTTTAATGATGACAAGTTATGCCTATTTATTGATAAAGAATGTTATGTATCACTATATAGATTTATCTCTCAAGGAATATGTTGTACTTCAATTTATTTATTTATTAACGTATAATGTAAAGAAGCTACAATAAGGAAGAATTTTAGATATGCATTTAGATGAATGTTAGTATTCCATGTAGTACATTGTAATAGCTAGTTTATTACGGCTAGTTTAGAATGGGAGCTACCCTAACAAATTCGAGTAATTACTAGTTGGAAATTAAGGAAATAGAAGGCAAATAGGAGATACTCCAACACTTTTCTTCAATGACTAGTTTTCAACTCTAACAACTCTTTTGCAATGACTAGTTGTTACATTAGGTATAAAAACACATAAAGACTCAATGGAAGACATGCAAAGTAATTTTACAATTCATTATGCAAGTTTCAAAGTCTTTCATACAATCTTAAAATCATTCAACGAGTGAAAGCTTCTTAAGATCAAGTTTAAATCAATTCAAATTAAATTCATTCAAGCATTATGAACTCATACAATGTTGTGTGAGTGTGTGAACCATTAATGAAAGAAATCTATACGGTTATATAGTAGAGAGAAGGTTAAACCAAGATCATGTTGTGACCGTGACATATCCTAGCCTAATGGGTACTTGGCAAGGATCTCTAAGTTTGGTTATTAAGCTTGTGAAAATACAACTCGTAGGAGTTTTGTTTGTTTTTTAGAAAAACAATCACCAAAAGTTCAGTTGTTTAGCTTACTTGAAAAAAACCAATAAAAGTGTT
Organism: Euphorbia schlechtendalii; assembly: GCA_949673415.1. Classification (NCBI taxonomy): domain Eukaryota; kingdom Viridiplantae; phylum Streptophyta; class Magnoliopsida; order Malpighiales; family Euphorbiaceae; genus Euphorbia; species Euphorbia schlechtendalii. The sequence continues at coordinate 15,822 of CATIWQ010248317.1, read as the reverse complement.
GATTGTTTCTTCTAAAAAACAATTTTCCAAAACTTTGGTTGTTAAGCTTATTTGGAAAAATAGACGGTTGTAAGTTTTAGTACTTTGACCCGCAAAAAGTATCATTCAAGGCATGTTTTGTCCAAAAAGAAAACACAAACCAGTGGAAAACCTCAAGTCGTTGACTTGGGGATTGAACTAATGCAATTTTCTCTATCCATATCTCTTTACTTGCTTGCATTTATATTGAGTATTTACTTTATTGCAAGATTTAGTACACGTAAACATTATTACACAATGCAAAGTTTAGTGTTCACAAGTTTCATATCTCCCTTATATATTCTACAATCAATAAACATGTGTTTTGGGCAAATATTATTTTTATGTAAAAACGGATTTGTGGGAAACTTTTATAAGTATTAGAAATCCTATTCACCCCTATCTATCCTACTCCAAGCCAAAAATTGGTATCAGAGCCTCACTCTTTGCCCGAAGGTGTTAATACCTTAAAAGTGATCTAGTATGGATAGCTCTTCTTCTCTTCAAAATATCTTTACTTCGAAGGTTTTATTTTCGTCTTCCCTCCTCTCTTTAATGGTGAAAACTATGATTTTTGAAAATCTAGGATGAACATGTTTTTATAACATACGAATATTTTCGGTTCGGAGACTTGTAAAAAGTGGACCCAACTTACCCTTCAAACTCATTGATGGTGAAAAGTTTTGAAAATGAAAGTGAATATGATAACAATAATTGAAGTATGATTTCTTTGAATTCTAAAGCTTTGAATATCTTACATTTTGCATTAGACTTTCACGAGTTAAACCGTATTTTAGGTTTGCACAAGTTAGAAATGACTCATGAAGGAACTAAGCAAGTCAGAGATGGAAAGACTAATCTTTTCATTGTGAAATATAAATTATTCAAATTGGAGCCTAAGGAGGTAATTGTCGAAATCAACACCTTTGCTTGTCAACAAACTTAAGAATCTTGAAAAAAACTTTCATCGATGAAGAACTAATTAGGAAAATAATCAGAATTATGCCAAGCTATTGGGATGCAAAGCTCATTGTAATTGAAGAATCAAAGAATCTCTTGGACTACGCATATGATGAATTCATGGGATCTTTACTTATGAAATGAAGATGAAGTTCATAAATGATTGAGTTATGGTGGATAAATGAAAATCTCTTGCACTAAAAGTTTATGCCACCAAGGAAGAATCTTCCACTTCAAAAGATATATCGAAAGAAGCTCTACTTGTGTGCATGTTCAAAAAGTTCTTAAAAAGAAAGAGAAAGGACAAGAAACCCTAGAAAATGCCACTCAACAAGAAGGTTGAGAAAAAGAAAGACTAGAAGGATTTAAAATAAGATATTACATGTTTTGAATGTAATAAAATTGGGCACTACAAATCTGAATGCCCAAGCTCAAACACAAGAAGGAGAAATCCACAATGGTTGCAACTTGGAGTGATAGTGAAAACTCTAGCTCATGTGAAGAAGATGAGAAGTAAGAAAGATTCCCAACTATGCTTCATGGCCGAGAGTGAAGAAGGCACATCTAATTCTCAAGTTCAACTTGAAATGGATAATACAGAGGAAGATGAGGTAATCCTTAACTCACTTTGTCATAAAGATTTAATTAATGTGCATTTTAATCTTATTGATAAGAGTGAAAAGATGAAAGAAGATATGAGAGAAAAGGATATAAGAATCATTATGATAGAAATGGAGCTAGGAGAAAGAGATAATGAAATAAAAAGAATAGAAGAAGAGAGAAAAGAGTCAGAAGAAACATGAGAGATAATCTGAATGTTTCAAAAGAAATAGAGAAAGAAAATATAGAGTTGAGAGAAAAGTCAAATTCTTGAATATATGAAACTAGGTTTTATGGATAAAGTTATATGTTTGGAATCTCGAAATGAAGAGTTAACAGTTACTCTTACTGGGTTCAATGATCAACCAAGATATTGGATGTTATTTTGGACTCACAAAAGGTCCATGGAGACATGCATGAAATTGGATACTATGAAGAAGGTCTTGAAAGTGACATAACAAGTTTATGCTTTGAAAAGGAAGTGATGTCCTCCAATCCTTCTACTTCCACCTAAATGCTTCCTATCTGTGCAAAAAATAACAGTCACTACCCATTGGTTAAAGATCTAATTAAAAAGCCTTTTTACCTCTCAAAAAGGAAACAACTTTCCTAAACATAGAAACATTCCTCTAACTACCCATTTTTATCGAAAAAGGAGATACTATTTATATTGGAAAGATCAGTCCTTCCACTCTCAAAGATGATCAAATAATAAAATGTTTTATTCTAAAAAATGGAGATCAACACCATCACATTTAAGAGTCAAAGAACCTATTCATTGTATCACAAATCAACAAGCTCATACCAAGTCATGTTACATGTTTCTATTGTAATCAAGTAAGGCACAAAGTTCAAAAATGTTGACCCAAGCAAGGAAGATATAATGGAGTTGCTAAGTGGGGAATTTAATAGAATTTAACCCTAAAGAATCGAACTTGTTATGGGTACCTAAAGTTGATTAATTTTTTTATAGGAATGTCTTAAGAGCTCATCGAAAAATTCAAAGTGGTACATTAATAATGGATGCTCTAGACATATGATAGGTAACAAGATTCACTTCACCCCTAAAATTTCAAAGAGGCAAAATAATGAGATTTGGTGATAAAGATCACAAGGTAACATTTGACTATTCAAATTGCAAAGTTGTGAATGCTGCATGTGATATTGTGTTAAATGTCTGTCCTAGAACCAATAATGTATATATTCTTGATGTAAATTCTCTTGCTAATGATAATTGTTTGATTATCAGGATGATGAAAATTGATTATGGCATCTTCAGGTAGGACATGCTAGTATGTAACTGATATCTAAACTTTCTAAGCATGACTTAGTTAGAGTTTTACCTAATATATCTTATAATGAAAATCATCTATGTGATGCTTGTGTTAAGGGAAAGCATGCTTGAAATTCTTTTTCTTATAATAGTGTTGTGACTACCTTGAGACCCTTAAAATATTTGCATCTAGATTAACTTGGTCTCATGTAAGCATCAAATATCAATGGGAAAAATTATGCTTTTGTGATTGTTGATGATTATTCATGATTTACTTGGGTATTATTCTTTAATCATAAAGATGAAGCTTTTAATCAATTTGCTAGTCTATGTAAGAAATTTCTAAGCTTCAAAGTTATATCTATTTCATCCATTAGAAGTGATCATGGTAATGAATTTGAGAATTATTTATTTGAATCTTTTTGTGATAAATATGAAACTTCTCAAAATTTCTTTGGTCCAAACTCTCCAATAAAGTGATGTTGTGGAAAGAAAGAATAGATCTCTTGAGGAGATGACAAGAACAATGCTCAATGAAAATGGGTTACCAAAGTATTTTTGGGCCAAAGCTATGAATACAACTTTTTACATACTTGATCGAGCTTTGGAAAGACCTGTCTTGAAGAAAACACCATATGAACTATGAAAAGGAAGAAACCAAATATTTGGCACTTTCATCATTTTGGTTGCAAATGTTTCATTCTCAACAATAAGGACTATCTTGGTAAGTTTGACTCCAAATCCGATGAAGGTATCTTTTGGGAATATTCTTCATATGATAAAGCTTATAGAGTGTTTGATAGAAGAACTCTTACTATCTAAGAATCCATGCATGTTGAATTTGATGAAACTAACCCAAATCTAGAGAAGAAGTTTGAGGATAATTGATTCACAAGATATTTAACAAGAATCAAATAATTCATATCCACAAGAAAGAAACAATGATCATCATGATATTGAATAACTTCAAGTTCAACCATTAGAGCATGCCAAAAGAGATGAGATATCACAAATAGCATTCAAAAGAAAATATCATTGATGATCCTTGACAAAAGATGATGATAAGAAGACAACTAAGAGAATACTTTGGGAATTTTACATTTGTCTCACAAATAGAGCCAAAGAATCTTGAGGAAACCGAATTTAAAGAAGATGACTGATAGCTATGCAAGAGAAATTTGATTAATTTAAAAAAAACAAAGTTTGACATCTTGTTCCAAAATTAAGTGATCAATCCGTAATTGGATTAAAATGGGTATTTATAAACAAACTAGATGAATCCGAAAAGGAGATATGAATCAAAGCAAGATTGATAGCTCAAAGGTATAATCAACAAGAAGGCATAGATTATGATGAGAATTTTTCTCCGATTACAAACTTGAAGCTATTCAGATGGTTTGTACATATGCATGCTACAAAGAATTCAAACTCTAGCTAACGGATGTCAAAAGTGAATTTCTATACAGTTTTCTTAATGAAGAAGTTTATGTCAAACAATTACCAGGTTTGGAGGATAACAAGAATCTGGATAATGTCTACAAGCTTACTAAAGCACTATATGGACTCAAACAAGCACCTAGAGCATGGTATAAAAGGTTAAAAGAATTCATACTTACTAAAGGTTTCAAGCAAGGTAAAGTTGAAACTAATCTTATTACCAAAGTTCTCAATAAGAATACTTCACTTATGCATATATATGTAGATGATATTGTTTTGGTTTTTACTAATGAGCTTTAATGCAAAGAATTTTCAATTAAATGAGCAAAGAATTTGATATGTCCATGACGGGAAGATTGAATTTCTCTGTTGGATTACAAATCAAACAAGAAAAGGAAGAGACTTTCATATTCAAAAAAAGTATACTAGAGATCTTATCAAGAAACATGGCATGGAAATTTTAAAACACAATAAGACTCTAATGAGTATTACATGCTCACTAAATGCGAATGTCAAAGGTAAAATGGTAGATACTATGAAGTATTGAGGTATGATTGGTTCATTACATTATTTAACATCTAATCATCCCAATATTCAATTTAGTATATGTTTATGTGCACATTTTTAGTCTAACCTCAAGGAATTCTACTTGAAAGCCATGAATAAAATTCCTAGGTAACTTAATGGTACTCAAGATATTGGGACATGGTATCTAAAAGATTTAAGCTTTGATCTTGCAGGTTATAGAATGTTGACTATGGTGGATGTGAATTGGAAAGGAAAGTCACTTTTAGAACATGTCAATTGCTAAGAGAAACACTCATATCATGGTCAAGCAAGAAACAAGCTACCATTGTAATATCAATGACCGAGGCCGAATTTGTTACCCTAACTCAAAGTTGCTCAAAAATCTTATGGATCAAGTAATAGTTAATGGAGTATGGTTTACAATATGATTATATTCTTATCTATCAAGTGTGACAACCAAAGTGCTATCAACATCACAAAGAATCCTATTCAATATTCAGTGACCAATCACATTGACATTAAGTATCATTTTATAAGAGATTATGTCAAAAAGGATAAATTACGTTGAATTACATTCCTACTCAAGATCAAATGATAGGTATCTTCACCAAGGCTTTAAATGAAGAAAGATTCAACAAGCTAAGGATAATGACTGGTATGGGAAGATGTACCATACGAGATATAAGTTGTAAAACTTGACAAATTTATTTTAGTATTCATTCCTATCTATTTTAAATTATATGATTACGTAATGTTTAGTAAAATGTTGTTATTGGATAAATCTATAAAATAGAGAAGAATGATAAATTAAGCTAATTTGTGCCACATAAAAAGATTTCTTTAAGAAGTACTAACATAAAGAACTTTTTTTAATAAAAAGAAATTAAGGGCAAAATAATAATAAAGAGGAAGTGGACGCAAATTCAAAATCGAAGGGGAAAGAAAATTATTTTTTCAAGAGCATAGGTATGATTACCTCTATATAAAGTACAAATTGTTGTCATTTGAAGAGACTCCTACTTTCTCTCTCTCAAAGCTTGCGAAATAAAAAATCTTTGAAATCATATTCAAAATCCAAACTTCAAGAGCAAAACCCAAGCGTTATCCTTGACAAATCGTCTACAAAAATATCCCTTCTTTGATCAAACCCCTACTTCACATTCTAAAAAATCTAACCTAGAATTGCTCCTTGAAAGTTTGATAATGTAAGATTCACCTAAAAGAAACAAACCATGCTTTGATAATGATATGTCCGAGAAATGTGTTTATCAACCCAATCCTTGTAAATAAAGAAAGGATTTAGGTTCTTCAATGATAGAAGCTTAAGAAAACTTCTTCCATCAAAGACCTGACTCACCACCTCTTCAAACTCTAGATGATAATTACTTTAATCCGATACAAATTAATCAAGTTCAAAGTTCTAATGAAGGACCTTCAAAACTCTCAACTAATACCTTTATTGACCAAAGAACTTGAAGTGCCAAGAGAAAAAGCAAATTGGACTACAGGTGGAAAGATAACAAAGAAGAAGAAGTCTAGCTATATTATTTAAAGCTTCATTCCAACAAGAGGTAAATTGATCTATCACAATTTTGTTGAAAGAGAATTATTGCCTCATAAGAGAGTTGATTTGAATTTCTTATTGGTTGAGAAAAAAAATGTTGGTTAGTGGTTTGAAAGAAGAAATTGGTTACAGTTTTTGGTTGCAAGTGAACCAACTCAGAATCGACATGTATATAAATTTTACGAGTCATTAATTCACATAATTGATGAAGAATTCGAAGTAACTATAAACGGAAAAACCTTTCCACTAAATAAGAAGTACTAACTAAAGCCCTTCACTTACCCACTAATGGGAGTATAATAAAAATAATGAGAGAATTTGGTTACAAGCCTAGGAAGTTTACAAGATCCATATTAGAAATTAAGGATGGCTTTAAAATTCTTAGGAAAGTTGAGTCAAGCTACCTCAATGAGAATTTCAAGCTAATTCAACACATCTTCATAAATGTGCTATTCCAAAGAAGATAAAATCAGACAATTGTCATTGTACTTGAAAGATGTCTAATGTGTATGATAGCAAATGTAGTAAAGATAAACTTACCTTACCATATTCTAGTACACTTGACAAGATTAAATATGAATGACTCCTTACCTTATGCAATGATCTTGAGCATGTTATTCAATTATTATAGAATAGGAAATAATGAAGGGTAAGGGAGGAAGGATCACATCACATCTGTCATTAGTTCCACAGAATTTGGAAAATATGTGAAGATGAAAAAAGGAGTAAGAAAACTCTAAATAAGGTGAAGATTTACTCAACAAAGAATATTGAAGATGAGTATGAGGATGCTAGCAAAAATGATGAAGATTTCCAAAGCAATAATAATGACACTGAAAGAGTCAAAACCAAAGATGAGTACTCAATGAGAATATATAATGAAACTTCTCATATTGATCATCCAAAAATTGAAGAATAGGAAAATACTAGAGATGTAGACTTCATCATAAGCTCAAAATAGTGAGGAAGAAGATTCTTTTTATGTTTTAATCAATAGATAAGTTAAAGAAGAAGTTGATGCAGATTGGCCATTTGAGGAGTTTGTAGAAATTGTTCAAAGAAAATGAAAGGATGGAAGAAATGACTGGAGAGCTTGAAGAAATTGATGATGCTCCAAAAATGAAAATGAGTGAAGAGCAAAGTTCTATATCATCAAAGGGAAAGAAAATAGATGAAGAAAACAAAGATAAGGACAAGGGCGCAAAGAGAGAATAGGATCTCATAAAAATGCTACTAATGAGTTGAAGAAGAAATTGTACCTCTCGATAAAGCTTTTATAGAAACTAAAAATTCCTTTTCTCTCACCAATGATAACCATTTCCCTAGCCATGTGTTCAAACTTTCATGACTCATCCAACATAATTTTTCTCCCCTGATGTTATCCCCTCACCTTTTAAACAGAGTTTCACTTTACTTGGTGAATGGTTACTTAACCTTTATTCAACCATTCCTTTCAAATAATCCTTCATGCCAAGGTAAAATCATTTTCAATTTACACAAATGGAAAACACTCTTAACCCCATTATACCTCCACACTTGGACCTTCTAAATATCCAATGTAAGAACTCCTCCTTTGATGCAAGGGTTCCATAAATGCCCTTTGAATCCTCCAACCAATGTAATCATAACCATTACTAGTTCAATTCTCCAAAATTCAACTCTCCTTGTTGGAGTAGCTCTCAAATATATGACCAATACTCTCAAGTCAAAATCCTATACTATTGTGTTTGATTTCATTCAAAAATTAAAAATAAAACACTTTTAACTACAACAAGATGCAACTAACTTAGTCACCTAGGAAAAGGGCTATCATATAGGATCTTATTCAAGTTGTGGATACTCTAGATATATTATTCTCTAATATGAATTAATAATTTAAGGCTTTAGTGACTCGAGTGGAAAATATGGAGAAGATGACCAATATAGCTCCATGTCATCCTCCTCTACCATTCAACCCTAAAAGTGCTAAGGTATATTTTTGAAGAGCTAAAGGATCATCATTTTAGAAGTTCCTTCTCCTGGTCAAGATTCAATATCAACTCTGCTTGTCAAGGAAGCTCTTGCTCCAGTCTCCTCTCATTTATAATTAGTTTATTCCAGTTTGGGCATTTGTACTTAATTCTGCTACTACATTGCTTAAATATGTCTAAATACTTAAGTACTTATATCTTTTGTCCATCTTTTTTATGATGAGAAAGAGGAGAATTTGGATAATTATTATATTCTATGCTTTTTTACTTGATATGTCATGTATGGTATAAATGCTTTATCTGATATATGTGTTGTTATATGGTATATATGCTTTATAAATTTAATATGTCTAATCATTTAATATATGTGTTTTTGTGATTTGTATGTTGGTTGACAAGTACGATCTGATATATCTAATTTTTTAAGGTTGATGGATGTATTTGTATCCTCTGTGTTGACAAGTAAGAGCTTTAAAGATAATGACTGGATCTAACCATATGAAGATTGTTATGTTCAAATTATAAGTGGATACAATTATTGAGGAAGCTTATTCAAAAAATTTTATACTTCATCCCAAATGACTAACATGTTATAATTAGTATTTATGTCGGATCTAGATTATGTCAACAATAGTATGAGATATTTGAACTTATTGCTCCTATTTTTTTTTATTTCTACTCTGACGTTCGTTTATGATGATATACCTTTAAAATAATGTCTAGTCTAACTGATTATTAGGAATTTATTGTGTTCCTGCAAGATATAAGCATACAGGATTTTGATCTTGAGCATAATGTCAAATATTTATTGACTTAAGTCTGCACTCATATAAATAGTTCTAGTTTCTTAAATTGTTTAAAATTTTGCTATAACCTAAGTACTTGAGAAATCAAGTTATCTGTAACACTAAAAATTAACTATCTTATACTAACAGTTGTGGTGCAAGAAAATGTTTATCATAGTGATATTCTAAAAAACTTGAACTTCTAAAATGTGTTATTATGTGATCTTTATTGCTTAGTCATGTTAATGTTCTATTCCAAGCTCTATATCCCTCATAAATTTCTACTTTATAAATTGTTGGCATGAACTTAACTTAAGAACAAAGAAGAAGTACTTCGCAAAGTCTTTCCTATGAGTTGATCTTGACATATGTTTCTAGTAATTGATTTATTTTTCTCTATTTAGTCTCTATGTCCCATCTTTATAGAAGTTATGATCTACTATATATTGTCTTATATGTAGATTGACCTAATCTTGTCACTTAAATCATTATTGATATTTTAAATATTAACTCTGATATTCAAATTTGCTTAACTAACCATTTGAATCATTCATCCTCTAATTACATTGATAATGGTTATCTATAATACTTGAACATACACATGTATGTATTTCTTAGTCAATTGATCTGATGATTTATGTTTCTTAAATCCTAATACATGAATATGTGCTATCTTGAAGGCTTGAAAGAAACTTGGTTGTGAATATTACCTAGATGCAACTCTTGATACTCAAAACTTATATGATTGCATTATTTGAATTCTTTATTCTACACTGAATTTTGTGCAATTTTATATTCTCTCTAACCCTGGTACACTCTATAGATGAATTCCTTTAAAAAGGAATGTTTAATTTAGGGAGTGTTTATGAAAAATTATATACATGTTTACTCTAACCCTGCAATACCTTATGATTGAAAGTCCTTCGAGAAAGGAGTATTTGTTTTAGGTGGATTTTGTGAGGAATAATTGATTTATTCTTTATATATCTATTCTATGTGTTGTCATCATAAAAAAAGGGTAGATTCTTAGCTTTTGAGTGTATAAGTTTTATTGATGATAAGATATGCTTAGTTATGTATAAAGAATGTAATATATCACTGTATAGATTTATATCTCAGGGAATACGTTGTAGTTAAATTTAGTGATTTGTGAAAGTATTATGTAAAGAAGCTAAAATAAGTAAGAATGTTAGATATGAATGAAGGGGAATGTTAGCACTTCATGTAGTACATAATACCAACATGTTTCCAATGGCTAGTTTAGAATGGGAGCTGTCTCAACAAATTCTTGTAACGCTAGTTGCAAATCAAGGAAACGGAAGGCAAATGGGAGATACTCCAACACTTTACTTTATTAGCTAGTTTTCAACTCCAATAGCTCTTTTGCAAAGACTAGTTCCTACATCAGGTATAAAAACTCAAATGGAAAACTTGTGGAAGACCCAAAAAGCAATTTTACAATTTATTATGCAAATTTCAAAGTCTTCCATACGGCTCTTCAAATCATTCAGAGAGAAAGCTTCTTGAGAACAAGTGCAAATCAATTTAAATAAAATTCATTTAAGAGTTGTGAATTTATACAAGTTTATGTGAGTGTGTAAACCATTGTTGGAGATTTTGATCATCAACAAGTTCATGAAAGAAATATATACAAGGATTAATAACGGAGAGAAGGTCAAACTGAGATCGTGTTGTGGCCGTGACATATCCTAGCCTAAAGGGTACTTGGCAAGGATCTCTAAGTTTAGTTGTTAAGCTTGTGGAAAATTAACCAGTAGAAGTTTTATTTGTTTCTTAGAAAAACCATCATTGAATTTGGTTGTTTAGCTTACTTGGAAACAACTGGTAGAAGTTTTGATTGTTTCTTCGAATAACAATCACCCAAAAGTTTGGTTGTTAACCTTATTTGGTAAAACAACCACTTATAAGGTTTGGTACATTGACCTGCAAAAAGTATCACTCACGGCTTGTATTCTAGTCCATAAAGAAAACACAAACTAGTGGAAAATCTCAAATCGTTGACTTGGGGACTTTACTAAGGGAAAGTTTACCAAAACCAATATAAAACTCTCGTGTTCACTTTTCTCAATCACTATCTCTTTACTTGCATTTATATTCGAGTAACTTCAATATTGCAAGTTTTAGTACACAAAGGAATTATTACACCACAATCTCTTATATAATCCATAATCATTAAACGTGTGTTTTGGACAAACATTCTTTTTATTTAAAATGGGATTATAAGTATTAAAAATCCTATTCACCTCCCCCCTCTAGTCCTTTTCTAACCTACTTCGGGTCAACCTAGCCATTTTCAAGAATTGTATGAAGTAAGGGGTAGAGGTAAGGCTCAATCATAGCTCTTATATTATTTTTACGCACTTTAGCACGTAAATGCCCTTTGAGCTTGAAATGAGTACAACACAAGTCCATTTTATCATGTGTTGATTTTTAATTAAGAAATGGATCTGTCAAGATTTCAACTGTCAATATATGCATCCAAGATATCATGGTTTTGTGTAAGATAGTCTCAATCCCACTTGTATTCTCACTCAATTATAAAGCCCAACACTCTCGAAGTCTACAAACTCTCTACATGGCAATAGTGCATGAGAAGATTGGATAACTTGAAAGATTTTAATTATGTACATAAAGTCTTGATGGAATTTGGTCTAGTGAAAAAGGCAAAACTATTTTATGACATTAGGATTTTGAAACATGCTAAGGAATGTATGACAAGTGAAAGCTGGTTTAGGTCCGGTTGAAATTGAGGGAGAGTGCTGGATATGTTTGGGTATCAATATCATAAATAAAAAAGAATAAAGTGCAATGTATAAATAAGTGGCATAGATTGAACATTAAGACAAAACAATTGATTTTGTATTAAATGAACTTCACTTGCATGTTCACTCAATAACCAAGCCCAACACTATCAAAATCTCACATATTCCTTTACAAGGGAATAAAACATAAGAAGGAACATCAATAGAAAAGATCATCAATCCATATTTAAATTTATGGTGTCGTTGGACCTAGTAGAGAATTTTTTACTTGTTGGTAGCCTTGACCCTAAAAAAGAATAGGTTAATGAATTGTTGACAAGTGGTAAATAGTTCAAGTTAAGTTGGGGAATATTGTTGGAGATATGTTAAGTTTGAGATTCCAAGTTAAAAATATTCAACAATAAAAATGAAATTCTTATGATATAGAATTTAAAAATGGTTCAAGAAATAAAGTTTACCATGTTGATATGAATGGAAAATTTTACAAAAAAATTGGTAGAATTCATTTGAAATTTTATTGATTTAATGAATCGAAACTATCATGGTTATGGAAATGAAAAAGGAATAGATGCTATGTTGTGACTTGTGATCATATGTACAAACTACAAACAAGCCTTAAGAAATTATTGAATGGATGGTGATAATAGCAAATTGTTGGTCCATATTAACTTGGTAGTAAGGCAGCTTGAATATCACGACTAAAGCGGAAACTAATCAAATAATAAACAAAATTTTATTTGGATTATAATTTTTTTTATTAAATAATTTAAAACGTGAATTATTAATAAAATATGAAAAAATAATATTATGTTTTTTTCATTGAAAACAAAAAAAAGATCTTAGTTAATTTTACTGAATAAAAAATTGCAACACTACAAGAAATATTGTATATATTGTCTTAATTTGAAATATCATGGACCAATAACTTTTTGCTAGATATTGAATTTCATCAAACTGTTGGATCTTAAAAATGCATCCAAACATTCGCTAAGTAGAAAAATCGAGAAATGTGTCTTAATTCAAATTTTCTAATGAAACCTAGATCTACAACAATTTGCAAACAAGGCTTAGGTGGAGATTTCTAAACCAATGCTTAGAGCAATGAACTACAAACACTATCTTATGTAAACAAAGAGCAAATGAGAAACTATTGAAGCCTAGATTCAAATATTTTTTTCAACACTTGATGTGAATAAATCCAATCTGCACAACTAGTAACTGCTTATCCCAGTTCCGAATACATCGTATTTATGAAATTCAACTCGATCCCATAATTTACATTGAAAAATTTTGCTTTTTTCTATCAAAAGCAAACTAGCAATTTGGATTTGCACGACTTTGATGTTACCCCCTTGTAGAAATTGAAGATGATGCAGGGACCTAGCTTGTCGAAGGTGTTGAACACCTTCCCCTTAGCAAAGATAGGAGTCTTCTCCTCTCTGCCCTTTGCCAGCCCGGAAACTTTGGAGCCCCTCATGTGAGGCTTGTCATTTTCTGGGACTGGTGGAGGTGTTGGAGTGTGCTCCTCATCATCGTCACTAAGGATGATGGTTTTTTCCTTGGACTCCACAACAGGCGAGTCCTCTCCCTTTCATGAAGAATCAGTGGTCTCCTAGTCCTTGTCGACGGTCTTCAGGAAGACAATGTTGAGGGGGCTTACTTGGATGGGAGTGGAGTTGTCGCTACTGGAACTCGCAATGATTGGTGTATGTTGTTTCTCACATGTGCGCTTGACGGTTGTTTAATGGTGATCACTAGTTCTACTAGTGGTGGAGGGAGTGGTTTTCATGGCGGTTGTCGGAGTAGTTTTAATAGGAGAAGCCATTCCTAAAGATAAGAAAGAGAGAATTGGTTTGCTTTTCTTAGAGATAGAAAGTTGATTGTAAGTGTAGGTGAAATGAAGAGGGTGAGGTCCTATTTATAGGGAAAAATGTGCTTGGAGACCAAGCAAAGGTTAAATTGGTAAACAAAAGGGATCTTTGGGTAATCATGGCAGTGTAATGATGACCTAAGTTAAATTAAGTAACTCTCATTGTGGCCTCATATGTAAGCCCACGCGAATTTGGACAGCTTTAGACAGTTACTCTCTCCTCTCTCTTCCTTTTGCATGTGAATCTTTGCTTCCTTCCTTTACTCTACATAACTCTAAGTTTCCTCTTCTCCTGCGTGTGACTCTTCCTTTATTAATCATCAAGTGCATGTGTCATTTAGAGAATCTTTTCAGTCCTAATTAAGTGTTCCTAATTATCACCGCTAAACTAAACTTAAATCTAAAACAAATCCTAATTAAATAAAAACAAAACAATTAAATAATCAAAGAGTTCATATAAATGTTTGGGTTGCCTCCCAAGGAGCGCTTTGGTTTTAACATCGTTTAGCTCGACTTCCCCACACAGAGATCATTGTGTGGTGTCAGAGATCTCTGTGAGATAAATTTCTTCACAATGAGTTCAGAATCCTTCATAATATAGCTTGAGGCGATGCTTGTTGACTTTCATGGATTTTTCCATCATTGTGCTCTTGATAATGACTGCTCTGTGAGGAAATATCTTGGTCACTATGAAAGGACCAATCCACCGAGACCTCAATTTTCCAGGAAATAATTTAAGTATGGATTGAAAAATTAAAGCTTTCAGTCCCTCTTTAAAGTTTTTACTAGAAACATGGAGATCCTAATAATGTTCCGTGGTCTCTTCGTAGGCTTTTGACCTTTCAAAGACATCCTTTACTAATCTCTTCCAATTCGTGCATTTCTAATTTCCTTTGTTCATAAGTTGCATCCATTTTGTAGTTGGTCTGTTATACTTACCTATATGCTTTCTGCTCGATCTCTATGAGTAAATGGCATGCTTTTCCATAGACAACCTTTGTACGGAGACATCCCTATGGGTGCCTTCCATGCTATTCTCACTTTCTAGATAGCTTCAAAGAGGCAAAGACTCCAATATTTCCTGTTAGGATTGTATGTTTTCTCCAAGATGAGTTTGATCTCTCTGTTACTCACTTCAGTAGAACCCAAGTTAATAGTACTCCATAGTAATGAGTAGTTTTGGAAATAGCAAACTTTCTAGCATAGTGAAATTAATTGAGCACTCAGTAGACTCTTAATTAATAAAGCTGACTTGATTTTATTCAAGGGAGAGTAACTCAGTTTTGCTGGATGATTAATTAAGTTATGACTTAGAGTAGAAAAAGTTGAGTTTGTGCTGAGTACTACATAGTTTATGATTACTTCACTTAGCTTGTGCTGAGTCCTACATTTATTTAATTAAAAGCACGTTTCTTGATAAGTAGAGACTTAATGACACATGTGCTACTAACTTCGTCTGTGAAGGAACAAAATATTCCTTAATTTCTTTTCAGGAGAAAAGGCTCTGAAATTAACAAAGATTCCTCTGGTCCTCACAATGCCAAAGAGTGTTAATACAGTATGTTAGAGATTCCTCGCTACAATCCAAGTAAAAGGAAATTTCTATTATGCGAGTATATCCATGCGAATCTGTCAACACTAGCAAGGTCATCCAATGAGAAAATTCCACATTACATTCTAGTGCGTCTCTCTTAGAACCAGATTGATTGAAGATAAATGATTGCCACTAGACTATTGATAAGTTTAATTGTTTGTTCACAAGATTCGGCTATATTTCAATGGTGCCAAAAACTTGTTCACGTAAAGTATAGGTCTTGTCAGTACATCTTATCAAATAGAAAAATGATGATAACTGCAAGTATACAGTTGTGATGTAATTTTAAAAGATATCAATCCCACATGGAAGGACTAGTTCTAAAGATCAAATAGGGAAGTAGAATAAAAAGAAAATAAAAATAGTTTTGAGATTTTTGGATAGGAAGATCAGAATGAAAAGTAGAGTAAATATAGATGTGATAGATGAGAGACTCTAAA
>CATIWQ010248251.1:0-12470 GCA_949673415.1 Euphorbia schlechtendalii | reverse complement strand
AACTCAGCATAAGCAACCTCAAGCTGACCCATCCTTGGGTCAAATAGCTAACCTAGAGGTTCCTAAAAATCCTACCCCCTCTTATTCTGTAAATTCTCAAATCCCACCTTCTCTTGTAAATCCTTAAAATCCCTAAGTTTCTACTCTTGTAGATACTAAAAAACCTTCTGTAAATTCTCCTCCTCCTTCCAATACTGTACATTCTCCAATTCATATCCCTTCTTCACCTGTTAATAAATAAAATTCACCCATTCATATTTCTTCACCCACAAAAAGCCATGATTCTTTCTCTCCTAACCATTCCTTGGTAAATAACCCTTCTATTCATTCTTCTCCTGTACAATCTCAACCTCAAACCATTCTTTATACATCCATTATACCTTCTATTCCACTCAGCCAAAACATCCCCCAAACTTCTTCAACTGTAAAAACTTCTGAACCACCGTCTTCTTCAAACCCATCCTATACCCCCTTAACCCCTCTGTTAGGGAAGTTCCCAATGTTGAGAATTATGCTCAGGAGGGAAAAGCAAGTGGTCAGACTACTAAGGTAAATTTTACAAGCTACTGAACCCATCAGAGAACTAATGCACGATGATTTGGCTTATGCATTTTTCTTAGCAGAAATCAGACAGTTAGCTAGGAAGAAATTCCCTATGCTCAAGATGACTGCTGAGTTAGATGGAGCAATAAGCAAAGTGCTACTCGCTCATGAATTGACGGACTTGTCCTCCAGAATGAAGGTAAAATTGGCCAAGTTCGAATATCACACAAGTGTGCCTAATGAATCTCTCTACTTCGAGGAGTTTGAGAGAATCCAAGGCAGCTTGTTAGCTATTCGAAATCATTTGGCAAAAGAGAGTGCTAAAAGTTTGGTGGATAAGATGGCCCTAATTCTCACAGGGTTGACAGATTCTGCAACCCAGCTTGGGGCCGCAATCATGTCTATCCCCACATCTACAGTAATGGCTAATGCTATTACAGGAAAGATAAAGGGTAGCATAGATGCTACTACTAAGTAGCTGAGTCTCTTGAGTACCAATATGGCTACTCAAGTGACACAGATCCATAAACTAGGTGAGGAGAATACCAAAATAAAAAGATTGACAGATCACAAGATCGAGAATGTCTTCAAAGAGGTAAAATTACCAGGGATGTTGGCCATAGCATAGTAAAGCTAGTTGAAGCTCAGTCCAAGTTCTTGCTGCTCCATGACAATAAACAAGATGAAATGGTAAAGCTGTTGAAGATAATTTCATCAAAGATGGATAAGGCCCTTGTCATCAACCTTGACTCTCTCCACACCAAAATGGACACCATCCACCAAGAGGTCAACGAGCACGTAACAGAGAAAGTCTCCTCCTCGTAGAAGTTTCTTATATCTTCCATGGGAAGATTTTTCTAGACATGCCTACTCCTAGCTTGCCGACTACAAAATCTCTTTTCCTTGAGACCGGCATGATTATTCACACAAAGCTGAATGTCATCAAGCTCAAAGTGGAAGATCTGCAGAAGAAAATTGGTACTTTAATGAAGACGGGCGAGTTGGATGCAAAGGACATTGATTACACTTCAAAGTGTATCTCATCTATTGGTCTTAAGTCCTCAATATTGAGGTGCAATTGAAGATTGCACTGACTGCAATAGACTTCTGAGGCTTTCTTCAATGCTTTCAGTAATTCACCTGTCAAGGATTTGTTCAAATTGTGTACCTCTCCAGATGTCACCATCTTCTTCTCAGTGAGCTTAACGATAAAGACTTTCTTACCACTCAGGGAAAAAAGCAACTGGAGCAAGAGTTATCCCCGCAAATCATTGGCTAGCAAGAGAACTTCAAAGCTGCTCTCGATGCCTTCAATACATGCCTTGATCAAATTGTAAGGTTAGATAGCAAAGGGGGAGAAGGTAGCTAAAGATGCTCTCCAAACGGCGAATCTCAACAAGGGATCTCTTCCAAGGCAACTATTTCATCGCAAGCCTTCTCAATAGCAACATCCCAAATCGAACTTAGACAAGACTGTTGGCTCTTCCTCTTCTGTACATAGAAAGTAGTATAGGCCATGTTCTTTATAATTTTCAAGTATTTGTAATAGGATTTCAATGTGTAATCTTAGTTTAGGACATAAATAATGTATGACTAAGTTAATTTTGTGAATTAATAAAAATTACTAGTTCCTACCTGAAGTTAAGATCTTCTTAACTTTATTTTATGCTTTATGTATGTTTCTGCTGTTTATTGAAAATGTTATGTAGGAACTCATACAAGAGACCAACCTTGAAGTAAAGCTGAAGTAAGAAGAAGTCCCAAATTGAAGAAAAGTCCTCTAAGTATGGGGGAGCTTAGCTACTTGAAGAAGACTCACTCATTATGGGGGGAGTTTAATTGACTAAGGAAAGTCACATAGCACAAGGGAGTTTTACATCACTTTTCAGGTATTCTTGATATCTCTAAACTACTTATTCAATTAACTTCTTCTACTACCTGGTTTGCTATCTATCCAAAATGAGGGAGATTGTAAAACCCAAGTCAATAGTACCTCACAGTACTTCAATGTTTTGGAAATAGCAAACTATCTAGGATAGTGAAATTAATTGAGTACTAAGTATACTCTTAATTAATGATGCTGACTAGAGTTTGTTTGAGGGAAAACAACTCAGTTTGCTGAGTAATTAATTAACTTACAGCTTAGAGTAGGAAAACCCAAGTCTGTGCTAAGTACTACGTAGTTTAGAAGTATATCAACTCAGATGTGTTGAGTTAGGTTTTATCTATTAAAAGTTATTTCCTTTGACATGTATAGAATTAAATGACAAATGTGCTACTGACAAATTCTGTGAGAGATGGAATATTCTTTAGTTGCTTTTCAAGTTATAAAGCGTTGAAATTAAGGAAGATTTCCAGTTGTCCTCACAAGATATAAGGTGTCAGTACGGAATGTCAGGATTCCCTCACTAAAGTCTAAGACAAAAGGAAATTCTAACATGCGCCATTTCTTAGTGTCCACGCGCGACTCTACCAATGTAAGAATTATCAACCAATATGAAGATTCCACGCTACATTATCACGTGCCTCTCTTAAACCAAATTGCTTGAAGATAAATGATCTTTTATCAATAGAATTTGATCGCACCTCAATGTTCAAATTTCTATCTCTAAACATCCTGGAATCTGTCTCCAATGGGAAGATTTGAAAGATATAAAGAGAAGAGAAATTGAAGATCAGTGACCTCGAACATTTTGCAATGGCTACTTCGTAAAGCTTCAAGTATAAATAGAAGACTAAAGCAGACGTTCAAACTTGGTGAATCACCTTGAATTTCTTTTACAGCTGAAACTCTACGAATTACTCTCAGCTTCAAGAAATTCCAAACTCACGCAATCAGCAAACATCAATTCCAAATCTATTTGTAATAGAGAGATATACTTATATTTAACATTATAAGGATTCAACATTTTTATAAGTTGAATTTAGTCAAAAATCTTTTATTCAAATCTCAGTGTCGTTTTGGGAAGGGTACCCAAACTGAGTTGAGTGGTAGTTAGAAAGGAAGGTACTTTCTGTAAAAGGGTGTCTATCCGCTTTAAAGGCTACTCCGCCTAAGTAAGGAACAAACACTAGTTGATTAAAGCTTGGAAAAGGTGTCCGGGGATTGAAGGTAGGCTCAGGGCCGAACCCGGATAAAATTTAGGTGTTGAAATTTTGAATTGTGCTTTTAGCTTTTACTGTATCTTGCTCATACATCATTTTATCTCTATTGTGTGTTTTTCTTGAAAAACCAATCCTAAGTTGAGTCGAGTACTCAGCAAGAGATTGTATATAAACTGTGCCAGCGAAGCTAAGCAGTTTATACAATTTTTATATTGTAACTGAGCATGCATATAAAAATTAACTTGGCGAAATAGAATTTTATAAATAGTAAAAAGTAACCAAGATTCGCATTCACCCCCCCTCCACGATTATTTACAAGCCATCTAAGGACCAACACCTTTTAATTAATAAAAGCTAACTCAACATAGCTGAGTAGATATCTATTTAAACTATGCAATACCCAGCACCAACTCAGCTTTTCCTACTCTAAGTCATAACTTAATTAATTAATCTAGTAAACTGAGTTGTTTTTCCTTAAACAAACTCAAGTAAACTTCAATAATTAATAGTATACTTAGTACTTAATCAGTAAACTGAGTTTTTTAACAACTATGAAGTACTATTAACTTGGGTTCAACAATCTCCCCCATTTTGAATAGATAGCAAACTAGGTAGTAAAAGAAATTAATTGAATAAGTATTTTAAAGATATCGAAATACTATGAAAGTGATGTAAGACTCCCCCATGTTAAATGAATTCCTTAGCGAGGATGGACTCCCGCATACTGAGTGGATTTCCTTCAGTCAACATAACTCCCCCATAATTACAAGAATTTTCTTCATTTTGGAACTTTGTCTTACTCTAGCTTTTCTTTAAGGTTGGTCTCTTTGTATGAGTTCCTGCATCAAATTTTCAACTAACAGCAGAAATAAACATACAATGACATAAGTAAAGTTAAGAAGATCTTAACTTAATAAGATAGAACTTGTAATTTTCATTGATAAAATTTCTTGTCCAATACATCATATATGTTCTGAACTAAGGTTACAATCAAAGATCTATTACAAGAGCTATCTATAATACTAGGTATATGGCTTTATTTGTGATGCTTTGAAGAATTTCTAGTAGAATTTTTGTCTTGATCAGAGGATGGATTTGGTTGCTGCTGTTGAGGTTGCTATTAATAATGCGGAGTGTGAGGCGGATACTGAGGTTGCCTTGGTAGAGTTCCCTTATTTAAATTTGTAGTTTTGAGGGCTTCTTCAACTACCTTCTCCCCCATTGATATTTGTCCCTTCACTATTTATTCCAGGTAAACATTAAAGGACTCTAAGTCAGCTTGGAAGTCCTACTACTTGCCAATTATTTGCGGGGATATCTCTTACTCCAGCATCTGCTTGCCTTTAAAAGTTAGGAATTCTTGATCATTAAGCTCGCTGTGAAGAAGGTGGTGATATCTAGATAAATGAGCTATCTGGTCGAATCCTTGGAACGCGAACTGTTGAAAGCATTACAGTAGAGCTCTAAAATCTGTTGTAGAGAGTGTGATCTTCAGTTTCACCTCCATGCCAAGGATCTTAGGGGAAATTGATGACATACACCGAGCTGTGTAGTTAATGTCCTTATCATCAAGTTCTCCAATTGTAATCAGCTTCCCAACATTCCTTTGTAGATCTTCCACTTTGGTCTTCATGACATTCAGCTTAGAGTGTCAAATCAATTTTTGGATAGAGTTACTTAGTTTGTGGAAGGCTTGGTGTTGTTAGCTCAGGGAAAATTTTTCTTATGGCATCTAGCAGAAACTTCTGAGACCTTGAGATTTTTGCATCTATGTTGTCGTTGATTTCTTTACAGACATTATCTATATTTGAAGTGAGAGAGTCAACATTCAGCACATGCTACTTATCCACCTTGGTTGAGATCTCATTAACAGTTTTGAGCACTTGGTCCAACTTGCCATCATGATTCATAAAACATTTAGATATGGTCTCCAAAACTTTCACCATGTTGTGGTCGATGTCCTTTATAGTTTCTACTTCTTTGAGCACATTATCAATTTTCCTATCGATGCTTCTCTTGATCTTAACTTCCTGTTTACTGAATTTGTGGAGCTGTATAACTTGAGTTTCCATGTTGGAACTCAAGGTACTCAGCTACTCAGTAGCAGCATCTGCGCTACCCTTTATCTTTCCTACGACTATGTTAACAAGTGCAGTTTACATGGGGATGGAAGTAATCACTACCTCAAGCTGGGCTACAGACTCTAATAGTCCAGCTAAGATCATAGCCATCTTTTCAGCCAAACTTTTGGTACTTTCTTTCGCCAAAGTGATTTCGAATCACATACAAACTACCTTGAATCTTCTCAAACTCCTCAAAGTAGAGAGACTCAGTGGGCAAGCTTGAATGCTCTTCAAATTCCGGTAGCTTAGCCTTAGGTTTGGAAGACAAGCCTGTCAATTCATGAGACAGTAGCAAATTGCTAACTGCTCCATCCAACTCAGCGTCACTTTTGAGAGATGGGAATTTCTTCCTTCCCAAATCTCTGATCTTAGCCAGGATGGATACATCAGCCATGTCCTCTTGAACTATCTTGCTACTAGGTTTAGGTACTTCACGGGCTATAAAATTTACCGTAGTACTTAGACCACTTGCTTTTCCTTGCTGAGCTAAGTTCTCAACATTAGGAACTTCTCTAATTAGAGAGATTAGAGGGGTTGAGGATAGATTTGAAGAAGGTGTAGGTTTAGGAATTTGTACATTTGAAGAAGAAGGGATGGTTTTTATTTTTACAGGGGAAGGTTGTTTGTTTTTGGGGAAGAGAAGAAGCAGAATTTTTGAGTTTGGGTATTATTTGGAGAGAAAGAGTCTTGGCTTTTTGTGGGAGAAGAATGGATATTTACTAGAGAAGATTGGTTATCTACTAGAGAGGAAGGAATTATAATAGGAGAATTTATAGTGTTAGGAGGTGGAGGATTTATAGAAGAAAGTATTTCTATGTCTATAGGAGTAGAAACTAGGGTTTTTATAGGAGAAGTGGGTTAGGATTTACAGAAGAAAGGGGGGTAGGTTTTAAAGGTACCTCTTGGTTAGTTGATTAACCCAAGGATGGGTCAGCTTGAGGTATCTCAAACTGAGTAGGAATTTCCTTAGTTTGAGTGAAAGTTGTGTGGGGATGTTGGGATCAAAATGATCAGACTCTTCTCGATGAAGGGGTAGGGTTCCTCCAACATCCTCATCACTACTCACCACTTGCACATCTTTTGCAAGGGCCGGTTGGTGGCAGAACGCTTGCGCTGAGTGCCTTTAGCTTTAGCAATAGCCCCATTAATCTCAGACGCAGCTCCAAGACTTATTGTGTCCTCTTCCCTTGACTTCTTGGCCTCACCCTGCTCCTTGGATTCTTCTATGACAAGAAGTTTGCACTTTCTTTGGCATAGGGCTTCCTCAGCCTCAGTCGCATCTTCCTTTTCTTCAGCTAAATGCTCAGCTTGCTACCTCGCCTTAGCTCCTCTCTAAGCATGAGTTTTAGCTTTCATTTGCCTCCTTTGTATTTGGGTATGAGTAGGCTGTTCATTAACCTTGGGTTTGGTGGGGCTCTTCTTCTTGGCCTTAGAAGAAGTTGCCTTTGGTTTTGGTGAGGAGGCAATGGTGCAGAGTTGCTCTAGCTTAGCTGTAAGAGGCACATTATCACTAATATCCTCGATCCCCTCAAAGTCCACCATAAATCCACCTTCTTCCTCCTTTGGTAAGCACTACTATCTGTACACACTTGAGTTTGTGTTTCTCATGTGCTTTGTTGTACCTAGTATACAGCTGAACGTGAAATAGTTTGGTGAAGTGGGTGAGATCCAAAGTCTTCTTCACTGGCATAACTGTATCACCAGACTCCCCCAGGAACTAAGCTATATCTATCTTCACTACCCTCATCAAAGCGGTGATGAAGTAA
Organism: Euphorbia schlechtendalii; assembly: GCA_949673415.1. Taxonomy (NCBI): domain Eukaryota; kingdom Viridiplantae; phylum Streptophyta; class Magnoliopsida; order Malpighiales; family Euphorbiaceae; genus Euphorbia; species Euphorbia schlechtendalii. Next base: position 4,933 of record CATIWQ010248251.1, on the reverse strand, counting down.
CCATAATGATAGATGGTAATTAGCTTGGTCAAGTGGTGAAGAATCACCACAGGCTAGTTAAGCCTCTTACCCTCTATCATATGGTATACCACACACCTTTCAAAATAGGTGCAGCTAGTGACAGACCCAATCTTGGGCAACAACATCATCACCACCAATTCGTTGCATGCTCTGGCTATCCAGCTCATTTCGGATGTAACAATCTCTCCAGGCATGTAGTTGGAGGGGAGTTCCCAATCTGCTAGGATTATCAAGGTGTCTTCATCACCGGTTCTTCGGAGCTAATTGCCTTTATAAGGCATGTTGAGAATGCTCCTAATCAACCTTGAGCAAATTAGATTAGATTTTCCTCCAAATTCTACCAGTAGAACATCATTCAGGCCTTGGATAATGTAGAGGTGAGTATAGAAAGCCCTAATCAACCCAATGATTGTGGGACCTTCCAACTAAAGAAATGAACTTAAGTTCTACTGCTTAATGATCCTATGCATGATTCAAATCCTAAGAAGACTCTCATAATCGACTTCATAAACCGGGCTAAAATCCAGATTATCAACCAACTCAACCTTATTGAACAAAGTTCCAGCTTCTAAGGTTAATTTCTCCATCTTGCCATCGGTGTTAACAATAAATTTTTTATAGTGGTAGAATTGAGTCTGAAGGTAGTTCTTGTGATCGCCTTTTGAGAAGAGTGAAAGAATTTTTTAGAGAAAGGAAATTAGGGTTATTTGGTGCTGAATCGATTGAAATTCGCAAAAGCAGGTAACTTCTCTCTTCAACTTCTTCCATCTTTTATAGACATCTTGAAGAGTGATAAGTGTATCTTTATACTTATTATCACATTAATTTTATACATTAAACATGATAGTTTTAGTCATTTTTATACTTCATATAAAAGATTTCACGTGGTATGTAGTTGTTTTTTATGCAAATGCAGATACTAGGTAAATCTTAGGAGTAAAATGAGCTAAAGTGGAATTCTATTAAAAAAAGAGTGAAAAATGTGCAAAAAGATGCGTGGAACTTAAAGATTTATCTTAGGATCCAAGCTGTCGAAGATCAGTGAAATTAGAAAAAGATTTTTGAGTAAAACTCAATTCACGGTCGTGAAAATCATTCACGGTCATGACTTGTTTACTTCAGAAATAGAAGTCTGCCAATTAAAGATTCACGGTCATGACTTGTGTATCATGGTCATGACTTGGATGATTTTTTGGTATTATCTTCTTAACTACCAATCGCCAAATAAACATGATCAACCGCCATCAACTACCAACGAATAGACACCTATCAGGAGTCAACCAATCATGAAAAGGTGCTTATCCATTATGGATTATATCAAAGCTTCTCAACCAATCACAATGAAAAGATGTAATCTTTCACCAATGGACACAACCCTTCATTTGGATAGATGTAACCCATCGAACTCTATAAATAGGGCACCAATTCCAACCAATTTCTTATGCCTTCAGTGTAATCAAGGAAGTGCAAAACAAAGGTTGCGTATAGTGTGTATAGATAGAGAGTTTGCTAAATTCATAAGTGTTAGTGAGAAAATGTTTAAGTGATTCGAATCCTTGTTTCGATCACTAGATTTCTCAATATTCTCGAGCGATTGTTGTATAAGTGTACTCGCAAATCACATATCAATAAAAGTTTTTATTCTTCAATATTCATTTATTCGATATTCTCAAAGAATAGCATCCTAGCGGAGGTTCTGTATGGGCCGAGACCGAATTCAAAGCATACATGCGGGAATTGATGACTCCCATTAAAGAGTGGATACGGTTTGATCAACTTTAGCTTTAACTTGCATACCTTACAACTTTGCTTTGTTTTTCACTTATACTTTTTATTTCGAAGTTTATGATATGTCTATGTATCATAATGCGTATTTCGTGCTAAGTCTTTTATGTTAATCAAGTTATATGCGATGGAGTTAATTTTAAGAGTGGTTTCGGGGGTTAACAATATCGTGTATAATCACTAGATCTGTGATATAACACTGTTTAGTGAGCCAACATTTTTTGAATGGTAACTTGCTAAATGTGGCTGTGTGAGAGCGACCCGTACTAAGCATAGTATAGACGTTGTCCAGGTTTTCATAATTGTCTTATTTCATTTACGCTAGGTTTAGAAAAGTTATTTCATGTGTTGCTCTGCGGTGAATCATTGAACATCTGAGTTTTTTGAACCGAGTTTGTTAGATTAGTTTAGTGAGTCGTAACATCTTTGTTGAACTTGTATGTTTTCTCTGCTATACTTGTTCGTAGTGAAGATTCCATATATTTAGATTCTCTAATCTTCCACATCTATATTTACTCATTTTTTCATTCTAATCTTCCTATCCAAAAATTTCAAATCTATTTTTATTTTCTTTTACTTTATCTTTCCTTGTTGTTCCTTAGACCTGGTTCCTTCCCTGTGGGTTCGATATCTTTTAAAACTACATCACAACTGTATACTTGCAGTTATCATCATTTTTCTATTTGATAAGAGGTATTGACAACACCTACATTTTTCATGAACAAGTTTTTGGCACAATTATTTGAGGATAAGCCTTACGAAACGTGTGTAGCTAAGTCTCACGAACAAGTTCTTGGAACCATTAGTTATTAAACTTATCAATGGAAAAGTGATGAACACCAGTGACCTGGCGAACCTCGCCAGGGTCCTGGTGAGCCTCGCCAGTGAGTTTGGCCAGCCTTGCCAGCGAGTTTGGAGAGGTCGCCAAACTTTTTGGCGACCCCGCCAAATTTTTTTACCTTTTTTGGATTTTCTTGGATTTTTCTATAAATAGTTGGACATTTTTTGATTGAAGGAGGCTCGAAAATTCAGAGAAAATCCTCTCTTTCATATAAAAAAAATACAAACAATAATTTCTTATTTTCTTCTAATTTTTTCTCGGATTCAAAACACATTTGGATCCCAAATCTCTTCACCTTTTAATCAAATTTCTTCATCTATTTCTTCAAATATCCTCAGATATTCTCGGGTCTAAAACAAATTTAGAACCCGAGTCTGATTATCATTTGGATAAATAAACACATATTTTCCAATTAAATTACTCTAAAATTCCAAGAATTAAACGAAGATTTTTTGGACTTTTACATCAACAATTTCACCTAAACAAAAACGAACGAGGAACGCTCCAGGGGATCAAACGGATACGCCGAAGTGGATTCACGCCAAAAGGGTAAGCCTCTGAGTTCCTAGAGCTTCTTAATTCGTGCTCTTTGATTTCTTTCTTAATTTCTTTTACATGTGGACCTAGAATTATTTCATTTATTATAATTGAAATTTTGTAATTCTCTTCTCTTCTTCTTTTATTTCTTTTTAATTTTTGCATTAGAATACCCCCACGAAGGGAATAAAATATATTCCCGGATAACAGACCTCACCTTATTCCATGCGGTCATTTTCACTAATAAAATTGACCAACATACGTGTAAATAAAAATGAACTATTTTTATTTAAATTAACAACTTTAAAATCTTCGATGTTTTAATTAGGCTACACGGGCCTCGCTAAAATCAAATCGAACATATGTGATATCCCCTATGCTAACCTTTGTGGATGAATGTTAGATATATGTTTAGGCTTTTATTTTTCCTTTGGGTATTGCACATATTTTCAAGGAAATGTAATTAATATGGTAGTGGGTGGTGGCATCCCCCGATTTTTGAAAGCCTTGTAATTTTATTTTCTGCATTTACTTTCCGCATTTACTTTGTGGATGGATTTACTGCTTTTTCTATACGTGAATCATGCATGTAAACTCAAAAAATGACCTAAGTGCGAGTATTCACAACTAAGAGAATACGGTTTTCTATGGATGTAATATAATATGATCACATAAGAAATAAGAAACTTATCCCGGACCCGTATCTCTGTGTCTTAGTGAGCCGTCCCCCGGACGTTAAGCCTCACAAGACCCTAATTCCTGGAAATAGCTAATCCAGGTGGTGACTCCACACTGAGAGATGGCGGATTCGGGTTCGAACCGATCTAAAATGTTTTCGCTCTCTCCTTTCAACCTTTTTCCCTAGTCCCCGACCCGACGCACCTTTTTTAAACACCCCGGTGGACCGCTCCTATGAAATTGCGCGCTCTCAGCCCACCCCTCCCTGTCGCCCGCTCACAAGCGTGAAAGCTGGCTGGGTGATGCTGTAAAGGTGGGGCGGCATATGTCCCTATGACGCACTGTCAAAATCATCGAAAAAATTACGAGGCGGTATTGTGTCACGCCTGGAGATCACCAAATCAGCCTTACTCAAATCACTATACATCATACCAAAGGAGATATATGTCTCGATGATTGATTTTCGGTATGCCTCCATCTCCTCCGAAGCGATTTTGTACTTTTGTTGTAAGTGGAGGAGTGGGTTATCCCCTCCGACCAGTCCATCACCTTGAGAGCGTTCTCCAGCCTTAGGCGGTAATGCTCCTGTGACAGTAATCCCCGTGGTTGGGGGATGTTTGTTGGTTCTGTTGTGAGCCATTTGAGATTGATTGAGAATCGAAATTTTCTGACTATCAGAATGTTCGTGTGAATTGAGATTCTCACCTGAGCAAGTAAATTCAGTCCACGCTCACTGCACCAATGTTAAATTAGTCTGAATGTGGTTCCACGCATTAATCTTGCTAACTGAAGTTTACTAAAACACTCCTCTTAGCTATTGTCTGAAGGATCCTGCAAAACAATAGCCGTCGCTATGGGGGACTAGCCATGTGACCAACATAGCCTCTTCGATGTTTAAGTTAGATTTGATTTAAGAGAGGAGGCGGGGAGTTTTTTGTGTTTTTAGAATACGTACCTCCTCGTGATGACCCAAAGGGTCCTTTTATATTCTTGGAACGTCTCTTAGTTTGATCCAAAGTGTGAATCAAAGAGAGTTCTAGTTTGATTGGGTCCTTGTCTTGTTGATAAGAT
>CATIWQ010248249.1:0-25693 GCA_949673415.1 Euphorbia schlechtendalii | reverse complement strand
CGAGGTTGTACACGCCTGTAATCGAACAAGGGTTTCAAGTTCATCAGTATAATCTTCCTGCAGATGCAAATTCAAAAGACCAAAGGTTCAACAGAGGAACAAGTTGAATAGTAAAACCTAGAAGAAGAGAATTACTTACATAATACTCGCCAAACACCTGCAATATCTGTATGCTACCCAAGCCTCAATTTCTTCACTGCTCATGCGCAAATCGAAATTGTGAAAGTGATGTAATTGATTGAGAAACAGTTTGAATTGTTCTCCAATGGTAGTTTTAAAGATTAGGATGAGAGCAAAGGCGGAGGCGTTGAGAGCAGCTGTGAGAAAGGAGAACACTAGAGACGTTGAGAGCAACAGAACAGGTGAAATTAAAGATTAGGTTTTCGTAGTTATCAGAAGAAGCAATACGGATGGTTCTATTGCTCATGCTTTATTTTAAAATATGAGGAGTAATAGTGACGGTTCTCATATTTCAACCGTCCACTAGTGGTGTATTACGGATGGTCATTAAGTAATGACCGTCCGTAATACTATAAAAGGTATTGCGGACGGTTATTAAGTAACAACCGTCCGCAATAACCTTTGTATTACGGACGATCATTACTTAATGACCGTCTGCAATACTATAAGAAGCATTGCGCACGGTTGTTACGTAATAACCGTCCGCAATAACCTTTAATTATCTCCTCCGCCTTTCCGTCCTTACTTTTACAGACGGTTTCTAGTACAACCCTCGCAAATGGTACGTCCCTATAAGCCATTTTTGCACTAGTGTTTGTCTAGTGTGTCGTAACACCTTCATTGATCTTGCATGTTTTCTCTGCTATACTTATTCGTAGTGAAAATCTATTTATTTAGAGTCTCTAATCTATCACATTTATATTTACTCAAGTTTTCATTCTAATCTTCCTATCCATAAAATTCTCTAATCTATTTTTATTTTATTTTACTTTGTTTCTTCCCTAGTTTATCTTTAGACCCGGTTCCTTCCCTGTGGGTTCGATATCTTTTAAAACTACATCTCAACTGTATACTTGCATTTATCATCATTTTTCTATGTGATAAGAGGTATTGACAACACCTACGTTTATTTGTGAACAAGTTTTTGGCACAGTTATTAGCCAATAGTTCACGAGATTTTGGAACCATTATTGATTAAACTTATTAGTAGAAAAGTGGCGAACACCATGATCTCTATGTTTCTAGGAAAAATTTCAAGGAAGGATAAAACATTTTACTTTTCCAGTTCAAACTTAAATTATTCCCTAGAAAATTAAGGTCTCAGTGGATAAGTCCTTTCATAGCAACCAAGGTATTTCCACACGGAGCGGTCATCATCAAAAGCACGGTGATGAAGAAGTCCATAAAAGTCAACGATTATAGTCTCAAATTGTACTACGAAGGATTCCGAGCTCTCTTTGAAGAAATTCACCTCGCAGAGATCTCTAACCCCGCACCATGATCTCGATGCGGGAAGTCGAGAAAAGCGACGTTAAAACCAAAGCACTCTTAGGAGGCAGCCCAAGCATTTTTATTTTTGGAACAATTTATTATTTTGAGTACTTTTATTTAATTATGATTTAGTAGTTAGGTTTTTTATTTTTAGTGTTTAATTAATATTTAATTAGAATTTAATTAGATATTAATTTTAGCTATTAATTGGAATTTGTAGATAATGATTAGATACGCTTGATTATGACTAACTTCTCTCTCTTAATGATGTAGATGAATTAATTAGCAAGAGGAAGAATCACATGGAATAGACAAGGAAACATAGAGTCACGTGGAGAAGGAGTGTGAAGCGAACATTTATGCACAAAAAGGAGAGATAGAGAGAGACCGTCATAAATCAATCAAGATTCATTTGAATCTCTCTCTAGAAGTGGGCTGACACAAGAGGTCATAATGCTAGTTAATCAATCACCCTAAGTCATCATTACACTATCATGATTACACAAGGTCTCTTTCAATTAAGGATAAGCCCTTTACTTGCCCCCAAGCACATTTAACCTATAAGTTAGACCTTACCTCTCACTTTCACCCACACTTGCAAATTGCTCTATGTTGGTACTAACGGCTTAATATAATATTAGAGGGGGTGAATGCATTTCTTGGTTCTTTTTAAGATTTATAAAATTCTTTTACCAAGCTTAGTTTTTAAATGCATACTGAGTGAAAATGGCTATGCTGAGTCTAAAAACTATAAACTACTCAACTTCGCTGGCATAGTTTATCTTTAATCATTGCTGAGTACTTTACTCAGCTTGGATTTGTTTTTCAAGTAAAACTTAGTAAATAGAGAAAATGATGAATGAAATACACACAGTAAAGACAGCCGAGTAAAGTTAGAATGACTACACCTGAGATATATCTTGGTTCAGCCCCTAGCCTACCTCCAGTCCCCGGATTCCTTTAAGAGATTTAATCCACTAGTGTTTCTTTTCTTTCTTAGGTAGAGAAGCCTTTACAAAGGGTAGAAGAGATTACAAAAAGTACCTCCCTTTCTAACTATCTCTCAGAACAGTTTAGGTACCCTTCCTAAACTGTCACTCAAATTTCTTAAGAAGAGATTGCGAACTAAGGATTTCAACTTATAAAATATGTTAAATCCTTTTACAATGGTAAATCTTAAGAGCTATCTCTCTATTACAAACAGATATGAACAATTTGCATTTGCTCGATTGCTTGATTTGGAATTTCTGAAGGCTGTGATTGATTGAACAGAGTTTCAGCTCTTTAAGAAATATGAGTTGATTCACCAAGTTTGAATTTCTACTCTAGTATTCTATTTATACTTTGAAGGTCTTGAATTAGCCATTGGAAAATTCTCATCCTAATAGTTCTTCAATTTCTCTTCTCTTCAAATCTTTTGAATTTTCCCGTTTGAAACAAATTCAAGGATGTTTAGAGATAGAGATTTTGAACGTTGAAGCGCGAGATTAGTCCATTAATCTTGATGCATCAAAGAATCGTTTCCTTTAAGCAATTCATTCTGATAGAGAGGCACGTGAGATGCAACGTGGATTTTTGTGATTCATTGACTTGATGACATTGTAGAGTTGCGCGGGAACAATAAGAAACGGCTCATTAGAGGATTCCTTTTATCTTAGACTTTAGTGAGGATTCTTCAACATTTCGTACTTACACCTTTTCGTTGTGAGGACCACTTGAGTATCTCTTTATTTTCAGTACCTTTTCTCCTGAAAAGCATAAAAGAGAATATTCCGTCTCTCATAGAAAACGTTAACAGCATATGTGTCAATTAATTCTCTAAGTGTCAAATATACTCAGCTTCTACACATAAAAGCTAACTCAGCTTTGCTGAGTCTATATCTTTATAAACAATGTAATACTAAGCTGACTCAACTTTCTTACTCTAAGCCATAACTTAATTAATCTACTCAGTAAACTGAGTTGTTTTCTCCTAAACAAACTCAAGTAAACTTGATTAATTAATAGTCTACTTAGTACTCAATTAATTTCATTATGCTAGTCATTTTGTTATTTCCAAAATGTTTTAAGTATTGTAAGGTACTATTAACTTGGGTTTAACACTCTCTCTCTAAAAAACAAAAGTAAATTTTCTCTTCCTTCTCTTAACTAAAAATGGCTTCACCTATACAATCAACTCCCTCTACACCGTGAAGGCCAATCCCGTTGAAACTCCAAAGACTAGAACCCGCCACAAGACCACTGCAAAGAGAGTTCACGGCAAAGCTACTACAATTATCTCTGCAAGCTCCAGTAGCACCTCCTTGTCTGCTCCAACTCAAGTTACTCCTCTCACCAAAATCTTCCCAGAGAAAATCCATAATGAGGAAGAGATCACTGATTGTTAAGGATACTCTCCAGTGGTGGAGTCCAAGGATCAAGCCGTCATTTTGAGTGACGATGAAGACGAGGAGCGTACTCCTACGCCTCCTCTGATCCCAGCCAAAAGGAATCGTAACACAAGGAGCTCCAAGGCCACATGAGTAAGAAGGCTAAGATGATGAAGACTCATATCTCCAAAGGGAAGGTGTTCAACACCTTCAACAAGTCAGGTCACCGTGGCACCTTCAACTGCTACAAGGGGGTGATGCCAAAGCCCGCTAAGACCGCATGCACCGAGACTATGAAGAGTCTCAGTAGGCCTAGGTACTTCCTATCTTCATAGTGATCTGTTGGCTCCCTCTTCTCTTCCTCCCATTCCCAGCATACCAAGAGGTGGTGTGGGAGTTCCATCCCACTTTCTCCTTCAAATAAGACTATAGCAACTATGACGAGCCCAACATCATCAAATTCTACCTCCACGAAAAGACCTTTTCCTAGAGTTTCAATGATTTCAACAAGGCCTTGGGACTCACGGAGCCATATGATGATATGTACGATGCTCCCCCTCTTGATTTTGAAGGAACAGAAGCCTACTTCTCTCTATGCAACAACAATCCCAAGGTGACTTCTTAGAAATCCGGGGACTCCAAGGCCTTTTACATTAAAGAACCTCACCTTCGCTACTACTACAGGATCCTCGCCTCAACATTTTTTATCTCTATAAGAGCTCCGGGACCATCAACAAAAAGGAACTCAACATCCTTTGGAGCATGGTTACCGATAGAAAGCTCCAACTTGGTGCATAGTTGGCCAAACAAATCCAACTCTCTCTCAGAAGAGGGAGAAATCCTCCAATCTTTGGCATAGTGATCTCAGTGATAACACATGGGATGGATCACTTTGATCCTATAGGCTACTTTCTACTTCCCAAGACCACTATACTAAACATGGGGAATTTGGATACCATGCTCATGGTAGAGACCTTCAGTGGAACCAAGCAGATGCATCCCCCAAGCCCTCTAGAGACCAGAACCCCCACTCTTGCTAATCCAAAAGATGACAAGGAGACTCCATAGCAGTAGCAGCTGACCAACCAACCCCCATCGCAAACATCGAGCTACTCGAGAAGTTTACTATTCTCGAAAAGCAATACAAAGACTTATTCGATGTAGAGAACGCAGATCTCAAGATTTGCTGTGACGCCCTAGAATTTAGCATGGAGACTCTTTGTGATCATCTCCAACTCAAGCCTTTCAAGCATCAAGCACATTAGCAAGACCAGGTTTGAGTATGCAAATTCTTACTCTCCAAAGGACAAAAACATTTTCTTTTACCCTTTTTATCTTTTTTCCTTTTTTTATTCTATTTTTATTTTCTTTTTTTAGGATATTTATCATTAGGGACAATGCAAAATTTAAGTGTGGGAGGGGAATATTTCTTTTCTTTTTTTGCTCTTCTTATTTTGATTTTTAGGACATAGTCTTTTTTGCGTTGAATTTTGTCATTTTGCTATCTCAATGTAAAAATTTTAATTTTCTTGTATATAAATCAAATGAAAAAAAATTAGTCTTCCAATTTCAGTGTTCTCTCTGTGATTTCCATAATAACCTGCTTTGTACTTTAACCTATTACAAAGAAATGAGGAAACCGAAAGAAGAGAGATGTCTTCATAACGACTAATTAAACAAGTAATAGTGACTGAGTTAACTAACCTTACTTGGCATCCAAAGCTATTTTTAAGCAACGTTTGTTCTAGTGACTGATTTCCAAAAGACACTTTGCAAGATTCAAGTCCCAATGGATGCCTTAGATATATAATTTTACCTTTTGCATTTAGACTTTGTTTATTTCAACAAGGTCTTTGTACCTTTGGACCTTCGTCGAGACCTTTAATTGCTCTTTTTAATAAACTTGATGGTTTTACTTGCTTTATTTTTCTGTTTTGTTGAGTCTTAGAAGAAATAGCATTGTTCGACTAGTAATCGGTTGATGACTCTTTCATAAGTAAGCTTTTAGAAGAAAGAGCTTAACTTGGCTCGTAACTAGGTAAAGTCTCTTTCATAGGACCAAAGAAGAAAGCGCATTGCTTGACTAATAACTAGGCAATGACTATTTCATAGGGTTTTTATTTTTGCGCAAAGAAAAAGATCAAAAATTCAAAAAAATATAAAAAGATTCAAAATTCAAAAATATTGAAGAAAGTTAGAAAAAAATAGAAAAATATGTGATCTTTTATTTTTGACTGTGTATAGGGACCCCACCAGGTGAAGAAACCAATAAGGAAGGTAATTGTGAAATTTTCCTTTGGATACTTGATCTCTTTAATGAATTTAGTCAAGTAATTCTTGGGTTTTCGAATAAGGTCTTTATACTTTCTTGAGGATAACTCTTTTATTGGAATCCTGGTGCTTGGAAAGGAACTCTACCACGATCTTGGTGAAAAATCTGATTCTTTGTGAAAATGTTTAAGGTCTTTGTGTAGTTCTTATTCTCTTTTCTTCCTGATCTTTGTATTCATACTTGAGGATAAGCATGGAATAAGTGTGGGGAGATTTGATAGGTTATAAATCCAACATGTGTTTATACTTAGTTTTGTATCTTTATAAGCATGTTTTAGTCTTTATGGCCTTGTTACTACTATAATCTATCAATTCAGGGTTTTCAGGTGATTTGGATGAAAGTTGATTAGAAAAACCAAAAACAGCATTCCATAGATATCCCTGTACTTCCACCGAGAGTAATAGTCAGTCCCAGTGACGTCTACAAAATCCAAAATGTTAGAAACATATTAATTGGAAGATAAGAGCATAAAAGTCAATGTATGAATCACCAGTTTGAGAAACTCTATTTTGGAGGAGTTTTAGTTCAAAGAAGAGTTGTTCTCCTTCATAAACTCTATTTTTGAGAGAGGATAAACTCTATCATTTATCTCTAAGTAAAAGGCTAAGGATAATACTAGAAGAGGCACAAGTACAATCAAAGACTAAGAGTAATGGATTAGACCACATGGTTATAAATGTAGGCCGAGTCCCATGAGAAGAAGAGTTGAAGATTTTGAAGTTAGATTTTTGTTTAAGCTTTCTTAGTTTTTAATCTAGTAGATACCCAAATCCAAATTAGTTAGAACTACACTATTTTCTATCTTTTATTTTCAAACACTTTTACATTTAAGTTTACTTTAATTCTTGTTTCATTTTCAAGTTTATTTCAATTCCACAATAAGTTTTACAAACCCTTTTATTTACTCGCAATTTCATATTCAGTCTCTTTATCTTTAATAATCTTCAATTTCAATCATGTCTGGCTAATTTCATAATGATTTGACCAAGAAAGGGTCGAGGCCATATTTAATTAATTTGAGGACTCAAACCTGAACACAACAATCTGCAATGTGACTTATTTGCTTATCTCAGTAGTTATTATTATTAGATCCTTAGTCTTCTTATTAGACATGATGTATGTCCTAGAGGCGATTTAGGGTGATATATCTTAATAAGTTATAATGTACAAACAGTTTTAGATTATTATTATTATTATTATTAATAGAGGCATCTTTGTTATTTATCAGTGCTTTTATTTAACTTATGTATCTCGTTGGTATCATATATATGTGGTATTGTATATGCGCATTGATAAGACAAAATCCATGACTACTTCATAGCGTAAAAGTGTAAGGACATGGTGGGAGCTATGTGGTGTGGGAATTTCACATATGTGTTACTATGAATAGTCTAAATATCCCTAGACATAGTTTCATTGAGACTGGACATCAATAGAATGGACAGGCTAGGTTGTGTAGGTTTACTCCTTAGATTAGATCCAAGCAGCTAATCTCACGAGCTGAAGGTGGTACCTTGAGTTAACACATAAATATATTCAGGTAATACATTAGAGACCGCTATAAGATAGACACTCGGAAATAACTATATCCATGTATTGGTGTCATGTCTTATTGTAGTAGTAGTACAAGTATCCTCAGACTTGAGATACTGGTTACCTTGTATAGGATTTGCTAAACTTAGGGTCATACTTATTCATATCCTAGCGATCACGATGATACGTGTTATTACGGGTATAGTGATGATCACATGTTTGGAAAGCCGAGTAGTCAAGATGGGATCCATCGCTCCTGATATAGTGATATAGTGGGAGATGTAACTTAAGGCTCCTTGTTGAAGTGACACACTCATAAACCTTTGATCAGAGTATAAGATTGATAGAACGGGTTTCTAGTCAATCTTGATACATTATGATGAGTGGTGTTCTTCGTGAACAAGTCTAATTCCAGGAAAGCTATGACTATTACATGAGCTAACACTTAATCTGAGCTCGATAAACTAGATGGTACTTAACCTAATGGAAGGAGTGTAGTGTATTGGTTACTACTGCAGAACCAAATCAAGTTACAGGCTTGTAACATTCCGAGTATCGAGGGATCATAAGCCTTTTCTAGAAAGCCCATTTGACTGTCTAGAGTTATCGAGTTCCATATCGATCTGGAATACTAAGCCTAAAGGTTCTTGGATGGGAAGCCAAGTTTAAGTTAACCTCTAGCAGCTCTATACCTCAGGATCCTATGAGGTTACACACTTTGGGTCCTTACCGGATTGAGTAAAGAACTTATAGACTGGGTCTATGCCGAGAATATTAAGTTTGTCGAATTCGTTGGATGAATTATTAATTGGTTGGATCAAATTAATAATTAAAAGGATTAAAGGAGAAAATGGGGAAAATTACACTAAGCTGAGGAAGGGAAATTTTCCCATTATGAGTGGGCCCCAAACAAACAAGGGTTATACAGAGTGGGGCCTGCGTGGGTACCCTATGAGGTAAAAAGCTTGAGGGCTGCTAGCACGTGGGATAGGCCCACGTGCACTAGCTTGCAGTAAGCTCGTAAGTGCTGCATATAGCAGCACTTGCATGGGGTAGCTGTGCAAGGCCACTAGCACAGCACGCAAGCCTAGCTTGCAGCACAAGTGAAGCCCATTAAGGCTTGCCTTGTAGAGGTAGCACACAGCCCGCATAAGCAGGCTATGCGGCGGTGCAACCTGCTTAGTTGAGACCGTTTGTGGGATGGGATTTTCCCACCCACATTTCTAAAAGAGGGGAGTTTTCAACTCCCCTCTCCCTATAAATAAGCCTCCCTTCTCCTCCTTTTAACATACTTCAGCTCAACCTTTCTCTCTAAGTTCGACATCTTTTCTTTTGCAAGATTCTATGAGATCCTCTATGAGTTTCTCCAAGCGACGAAGAATTCTTTAGAAGGCTCTTTCTATTTTGAAGTGAGCCTTTTCAGTTAATATTTTCAGATTGGTCTTCAAGCGGTCTAGTTGCTACTGTCTACCAACTCTACCTCAGCTGAGGTTTTTGTCACTGAAGATCCTATGGATCAATGATAGAGTCTATCTTAATTTGGAGGCTAGTGCTAACAGAGTTCTACTAAATTGCTCTAAAGGAACGCCGCATCCAAAAGAGAGAAGCACACATCAACTGGTAATGTTCTTAACTTAGATGTTAGGTTACTTTTATAAGTTTTATAAACCTATTAGCATCTATGGAATATTTCAACTTAGATTATATCAATCATGGCATGCTTAGGAGATCCTTTGGGGTTAATTTTAAGTTTTAAAATTCCATCTTGCAATGTTATTGTTGGTCCGTAAACTGGCGAATAATAACAACAGGGGGGGCGTGAATGCATAAATTAGGTTACTTTTTAAACCTTTTTTTAATTTAAGTTTACTCAGTATGGTTTTTATATGCATGCTGAGTATACTTGCTGAGTGCAATATAAAAATGTATAAACTGCTCAACTCAGCTGGCACAGTTTATCTTCAACCTTTAACTGAGTATGGATTACTCAGTGCGAGTTGGATAATAAGAAAATAACTGATCTGAGAGAGATAATGTGTAAGAAGCTGATGAAGCTAATCGCTTAGAGTTAAAACGATTTACAACTAAGATTTTATCCTGGTTCAGCCCCTAGCCTATCTCCAATCCCCAGATACTTTCTCTGAGCTTTAATCCACTATTGATTCGTTCCTTCAATAGGCAGAGAAGCCTTTAATGTGGGTAGACTCTATTACAGAAAGTTCCTCCTTTCTAACTACCACTCAACTCAGTTTGGGTACCCTTCCCAAACTAACACTCAGATTATAACTAAGAATGCGAACTGAATTCAACTTATAGAAATGTTGAATCCTTACAATGTTAATATATGTTTCTCTCTATTACAAATAGATTTGACAATAGATGTTTGCTAGATTGCTTGCTGAGGAATTTCTTTGGGAGCAAAGATGATTTTCGCAAGGTTTTTCTCTTAGGAAATTCAAGGTGATTCACCCAGTTTGAACATCTGTTTCAATCTTCTATTTATACTTTTAAATCTCTGAGAAGTAGCTATTGCAAACTTTGAGGATATTGCAGATCTTCAATTACTCATTTCAATTAATCTTTCAAATCTTTCCATTGTAGATAGATTTCAGGATGTTTAGAAATGGGAATTGAACGTTGAGGTGTGATTTGTTTCCATTGCCAAATTCTCGTTTCTCTTCAAGCAATTTGAATCTTTGAGAGATTTGCGCTACAAACAACGTGGTGTCTTTTCGTTGGATGACTTTGATGACATTGCAAGATGTGTGCGGAGATCTTTGATATGCGATGCATTTCACGTGATTATTCCTTATGTTTTGATTGTAATGAGGAATATCTGACACTTTGTACAAGTTATGTAAGAGCGACCAGTACTAAGCATAGTATTGGCGTTGTCCAGGTTTATATAATTGTCTTAATTCGTTTGTGCTAGGTTTAGAAAAGTTATTTCATGTGTTGCTTTACTGTGAATAATTGAACATCTGGGTATTTTAAACCAAGTCTATTATATTAGTTTAGTTAATCGTAACATCTTTGTTGAACTTGCATGTTTTCTCTGCTATCCTTATTTCGTAGGGAAAATCTATATATTTAGATTCTCTAATCATTCATATCTATATTTACTCATTCTTCTAACCCTCCTATCCAAAATATCAAATCTATTTTATTTTCTTTATTCTATCTTCCTTGTTGATCTTTAGACTTGGTTCCTTCCCTGTGGGTTCGATATCTTTTAAAACTACATCACAATTGTATACTTGCAGTTATCATCATTTTTCTATCTTGATAAGTGGTATTGACAACACCTATACTTTACATGAACAAGTGTTTGGCACCATTAATATATAGCCAAACTCTTTGCGAAAAAGTTATTAAACTTATCAGTAGAAAAGTGGCGAACAACAATACACCGTCATGAAAGAGATGATGGGTCAATGGTTCGGTTTCGAGATTGCTAATTCATCGAGCATGACGGATTCGTTTCAACCTAATCAAGTCTGGGAAAATTTATCGAGTAAGAGAGTCTTCGATCCCAAAAATTCTCCTAACAAACTTATTAAGGATGAATGTATTTTTCTTCTCCACAAATACCTTTCCACTTCGGTATTTTGTTGAGTAGAGAATACAAAGGTTCAAAAGAAAGACTTGTTTATTCTTTCATGCGCTATGATGACACAAAAAGTAGAAATTGTGAATATCTTATGGGATATGATAAAGAAGAACTCAATGAGCATGAGAAGCAAGATTGGAGCGGCCGAGATTATCACTACCACAATCTTGGGTGTAAGAGGTGAACTCCCCTATTTTCAACAGCCAGGTGAGTATTTTCGCTACATAGATGGGATTTATTTGAACAACACTGGACTTCTACAAGTAAATGATGGTGTATATTCCTTTTACTCCTATTCCAACGGCACCAAGAAACTCAACTTGACTCAAGAAGATTCTTCCATCGGACCATCTGATCCATTCGTAAGCCATCGCAAAGGAAAAGCCCCGATGACTGAAATAGAAGATGATGATGAAGAGGACAAAGAAGCTCTGGAAGATTAGAAGGCTAGCATGCAACTAAAGTTGGACAATCACCAAACAGAAGTTGGAGTTATGAAGAAGGACATGAAAACTCTAAAGAAAAGTAATAAATCGAATTGTCAATTTACTCCTAGTCCATCGGATTCTCCTTCACAACAGAATGGGTTTATTCTTTTCTTAACTTTATCTTTTTCAATCATTTTTAGACTAGTTTTAATTCTTAATATTTATTTTTATAATGTCTCACAACGAGGACATTGTGTTCTTTAGTGTGGGGGGACATTTGTAAAAATCCCATAAAATCCAAAAAAAATTGAATAAAATAAAAAAATCGTAAAATTTGAAAATTTTTCTTGATATTTTTGTTAATTATACATTATCATTTCTAATACTTTACTAACATTTGTCCAAGGTTATTGTGGGTGTTAGGTATTACAAGTTTGATGTTAGTGCACAACATTTATCAATTTGGCAAGGATGAGTGGTGAGTAACATTCGAAAGCAACATTCCAAGTAAGTTTCGATATATATTTCGATGCAACATGAATTAGTATAAGTTATATATTTTTAGTTTAATGCTTCCGATAAGTTTAAGTGGAGTAATATCTAATAGTATTCTTACTATGAGTTTTATATGCAAATCTCAAATAAGTCCTATAAGTATTGAGTGTGTTTAAAGTTTTAGGAAACTATATCCAACTACTTTGAAATTGATCAATAATGGATGAGGGTATTAATGAAAAATCAAAAGAAAGAGAGGATAACAAATGAGTTATGCAAAAGGTGAGGAATGGTACGGAGTAAAAACTGCAACCATTCATTGAGTGAAAAAAGAAAAGAAAGCATAGAATGAAAAATGGGTGCAAAGTACAAAGTACTTCAAAAACATATGCTTAAAAGAAAAAAATGAGAGAGTGGTATGGCGCATAAAATGCAACCACTGAAAAAAGGGGAGAGTGGTATGGAGCATAAGATGTAACCACTAAGAGTGTTTTAGCATCCTAGGTTACCTAAAAATGCCTTGAGAAAAATTAATCAAAGAGTGCTTTCTATGTCCTTTATACTTTATACTATGCTTAAGAGAAGGTAATATTTGAGTATGCATATAACGATTATATGAAGATGCGATTCGATTGACTATCCATTAAGAGCAAAGGTATACAACTAAACTATATAAATTGCACATTACTAATTTGTGGGAAATTTAGAACTTTAACTTGAAATCTTTTGCAACGTGGAATGTGGTACTCACTGCAATAGTCTTTTCTCCAAATGAGGTACAAACTTGTTTACCAATTTATACACTTCTGTTGAATTTACCTGGAGGACAAGGCAAAAGTTAAGTGTGGGGGTATGATAAGTGTATAGTTACACTTATTATCATATTAATTTTATACACTAAACACTATGGTTTAAGTCATTTTTATACTTCATATAAAAGATTTCACGCGGTATGTAGTTGTTTTTTATGCAAATGCAGATACTAGGTAAATCTTGGGAGTAAAATGATCTAAAGTGGAATTCTATAAAAAAGAGTTATAAAGGTGCAAAAAGATGCGTGGAACTTAAAGATTTGGCTTAGGATCAAAGCTGTCAAAGATCGGTGAAGTTACAAGGAGAATTCTGAAGAAAAATACAATTCATGGTCGCGATAACCTTTCGTGGTTGCGACTTGTTCTTCTTCAAAATAGAAATCTACCAATTAAAGATTCACGGTCGTGACTTGTATATCACGGTCGCAACTTGATGGTTTTCTGGTTTAATCTTCTTAACTACCAACCGCCAGATAAGGACGATCAACCGCCATTGACTACCAGCGAATAGACACCTATCAGAAATCAAACAATCATGAAAAGGTGCCTATCCATTATGGATTAGATTGAAGCTTCTTCACCAATCACAATGAAGTGATGCAATCATTCACCAATGGACACAACTCTTCATATGGATAGACGCAACCCTTCGAACTCTATAAATAGGGCTCCAAACCTTACAATTTCGTGCAATCAAGGAGAGGGAAAATATTAGAGTGCATGAGAGAGATATAATGTGTGTATAGATAGAGAATTCGCTACGTTCATAAGTGTTAGCGAGAAAATGTTTAAGTGATTTCAATCCTTATTTCGATCACTAGATTTCTCTATATTCTCGAGCGATTGTTGTATACGTGTACTTGCAAATCACTTATCTATAAAAGTTTTCATTTTTCAATAT
This sequence comes from Euphorbia schlechtendalii, assembly GCA_949673415.1. NCBI lineage: Eukaryota > Viridiplantae > Streptophyta > Magnoliopsida > Malpighiales > Euphorbiaceae > Euphorbia > Euphorbia schlechtendalii. The sequence goes on along the minus strand of CATIWQ010248249.1, from coordinate 11,761 downwards.
TCGTTTGTTCGATATTTGCAAAGAACAGTATCCTAGCGGAGGTTCTGTATGGGCCGAGACCGAATTAAAAGCAGACGCAGGAATTGCGGGAATTGACGACTCCCATTAAAGAGTGGATACGATTTTATCAACTTTAGCTTTCACTTGCATACCTTACAACTTTGCTTTACTTTTTACTTATACTTTCTATTTTGAAGTTTATGATATATCTATGTGTCATAATGCATATTTCGTGTTAAGTCTTTTATATTAATCAAGTTATATGCGTTGGAGTTAAATTTTAGAGTAGTTTCAGGGTTAACAATATCGTGTATAATCACTAGATCTATTATATAATGCTGTTTAGTGAGCCAATATTTTTGAAATGGTAACTGGCTAAATGTGGCTATGTGAGAGTGACCCGTACAAAGCATAGTATTGACGTTGTACAGGTTTATATAATTGTCTTAATTCATTTGCGCTAGGTTTGTAAAAGTTATTTCATGTGTTGCTCTGCAGCAAATAATTGAACATCTGAGTATTTTGAACCGAGTTTATTAGATTAGTTTAGTGAATCGTAACATCTTTGTTGAACTTGCATGCTTTCTCTGCTATCCTTATTTCGTTGGGAAAATCTATATATTTAGATTCTCTAATCTTTTATATCTATATTTGCTCATTGTGAGCGAGCAACAAGGAGCGGTGAGCCTAGAGCGCGCAGGTTATAGGCTCGGTCTACCGGAGTGTTTGAAAAAAAAGGTGCACCAGGTCGGGGACCCGGGAAAAAGGTTGAATGAGAAAGCGAAAAATGTTTTAGATGGGTCCGACCCGAATCCGCCATCTCTTAGTGTGGAGTCACCACCTGGATTAGCTCTTTCCAGGAATTAGAGTCTTGTGAGGCTTAACGTCCGGGGTACGGCCCACTAAGACACAGAGATTTGGGTTTGGGATAAGTTGCTTATTTCTCATTGGATCACATTATATTACATCTATAGAAAATCGTATTCTCTTAATTATGCACATTAGCGCTGAGGCCGTTTTTAATTTTAAATGCATGATTCACGTATGGCGAAAATAATAAATCATCCATAAGGCAAAATAATAAACCATCCACAAAGTAGTAAGTAAATGCGGAAAACAAATACGAAAAATAAAGATTACAAGGCTTCAAAAATCAGGAGATGCAACCGCCCGGTAACCTATTAATTAGATTTTCCAAAAAATGAATTTGCGATACCCGAAGGAAAATTAAAATCCTAAACATGCATCCAATCCTAATCTACCTGCATCCACAAAGATTAGTACAGAGGATATCACATAAATGTTCGATTTTGAATTTAGCGAGGCCCGTGTGGCCTAAAAAAATCAATCGTGATAATGTGTTTGTTATTTAAATAAAACAGTGTGTTTTGTTAGCACGTTGGTTGCTCATTTTAATTAATGAAATTGATCGCATGGTAAATTGGTGAGGGCTATTATCCGGGAATATGTTTTATTCCCTTTTTGGGGGTATTCTAACATACATCTCCTTTTAATAAAGAAAAATAGATGAAGAAGAATTACAACATTTACATAAAAAATGAAAAAGATGAAAATCCTAGGCTCAGAAGTAAAATCAAAAGAAGAAGAACACCGAAAGCATGGAAATTGCAGTTCTAGGAACTCAGTGGCTTTCCCTTACGGAATGAATCCACTTCGAAGATATCCAATCTGTCGTTGAAAATTCTCCTTGTCCTTTAGTTTAGGTAAAAAGAAAATGTTGTGCAAGTCCAAAAATGTTCATTAAATTCTTGGAAATTGAAGTAGTTTTAAAGCTATATTTTGTTTGTAAATTTTTCCGAGCCCCAATTATAGAAAAAGACCCGACTATTTATAGGAAAAATCCCAAAAATCCAAAAAATGTAAGTTTTTTAGGTGAGGGCCTTGCTCGAAAAAAGTTCGGCAAGGCCCCTCATCGCGTCTTTGGCGAGGCCTCACCAAGGACCTTTCGCCAAGCTTGGCGAGGCTGCCTCACCAAGATGTTTCGGTGTGGCTCACCCCGCCAAAGCCCATTGTTTGGCGAGGCCTGCATCGGGCCTAGGATTCAGTCTCCCTCGGGTTTCTGTTTCTTGAATTTTATTTTTGTATATTTTTGTATTTTTTTTAATTTTTTAATTAATTTTTGAATTAAAAGAATAAAAAATAATTTTATTGAAGACGTCCTTTTAAATTTAGAGACGAGGAGGATTCCTATTCGGATACATCTGGATACTCGAAAATTTTGTGATTCCAGGATAAAATCCTGAAAGGCCATCATCATTGAACGCGCGAGCTAGTAAAAATCTCATGCGCATAGCTGCCCCTCGCATGATCATCACTGGTTGTATAACCAGTATGATCACACGAAATGAGCATAGGGATAGCGAGAATACCTGATCGATTTGGTTGGTGACTTCTTATTCCCAATCGGTGATAAAATAGGCCTTCCTTTCTGGCGCTGTGTCTTCGTATGGTTGTTTGTTTCTTTCTTTGGAATCCTTTAGGTACTTGGTGCCCCTTGTGGGTGGGTCTACCGTTTCTTTTTGTGGCATCCCCATTATTGTCGATGTTTGTCTTTTCTCGGTTATGATTATCGTGTGCCTCTTGGAACCAGTGTTTTAAAAAGCGCTAGGTGCTAGTCGGGCGTCCGAAGGTGAATCGGGGCCTAGGCGGGGATTAATCGGGGCCTAGGTGGACTTAGGCGCTAGTCAGTAGGGTTTAAGCGGTAGGTATAGCTAGGCGGTGACCCTCAAAATAGCGCCTAGGCGAGGATTTTTAAAACAGTGCTTGGAACGATTGGAGATAGGTGCCTGAATTTGTTTCAAATGCGATCTTGAATTTCCTTAGTAGGATGTTAACTTGTTCTCTGTGACAAATCAAGAAAATAGTGTTAATAAGTATTTCATGATTAATGTTTTGGCTATTTGATTGACTTTATGCGGAGTAAAAAATTTTTGCCCCTTCAATCAAAAATTAAAACATTGAGGAATAAATGAATTAAATGAGTTTGAGGAATATTGGGAATATCTCGTGCATCGTTTTGTAGTGTTAGGAGGCTCCCATTGTAAAATAATAAAATAAATAGATAGGTGGGGCCCACTTATTTCCTTTATAAATAGGGCTCCCCTTTCTTTATTCTTTAACTTTTCATAATCTTCCTCTCTCTCTAAACACTTTTGCTCTCTCTTCTCTCTAGCAAACATGTTGTCAAAGGTTGATGGCAGGGCTCTCCGCTTCACCTCTAGCCTCACTCCTCAGCCTACTAGTGATCCTGGAGTATTTTCTGTTGATATTGACACCGAATACGGTTTGGCAACGAGTAAGAGGCTGCCTTGCCAAGGTCTTTGGCGAGGCCTTGCCAAAGACGCGGCGAGGGACCTCGTCGAACTTTTTTTCGCTTACCTTTTTTGGATTTTCGAGATTTTTCCTATAAATAGTCGGGTCTTTTTCGATAATCAAGGCCATGAAAAATTTACAGAAAAAATATAGCTTTAGAACTGCTTCAATTTCCAAGAATTAAGTGAAAATTTTTGGACTTGCACAACATTTTCTTTTTACCTAAACTAAAGGACAAGGAAGATTTTCAACGGCCGATTAGATATCTTCGAAGTGGATTCATTCCATAAATAAGCCTCTGAGTTCCTAGAACTGCAATTTCTGTGATTTCGGTGTTCTTCTTCTTCTTCTTCTTCTGATTTTACTTCAGAACCTAGGATTTCATCTTTTTCATTATTTTATGCAAATGTTGTAATTCTTCTTCATCTATTTTTCTTTATTAAAAGGAGATGTATGCTAGAATACCCCCACGAAAGGAATAAAACATATTCCTGGATAACAACCCTCACCAATTTACCATGCGAGCAATTTTATTAATTAAAATGAGCAACCAACATGCTAATAAAACGAATCGTTTTATTTAAATAACAAACACATTATCATGATTGATTTTTTTAGGCCGCACGGGCCTCGCTAAATTCAAAATCGAACATATATGTGATATCCCCTGTGCTAATCTTTGTGGATGTAGGTAGATTAGGATTAGATGTATGTTTAGGATTTTAATTTTTCTTCGGGTATCGCAATTTCAGTTTTTGGGAAATGTAATTAATAGGTTAGCGGGCGGTTGCATCCCCCGATTTTTGAAGCCTTGTAATCTTTATTTTTTGCATTTATTTTCCGCATGTACTTACTTCTTTGTGGATGGTTTATTATTTCTCCTTATGGATGATTTATTATTTTCACCATACATGAATCATGCATTTAATTCTTAGTGGGTCATCCCCAAGACGTTAAGCCTCACAGGACTTTAATTCTTGGAAAGAGCTAATCCAGGTGGCAACTCCACACTAAGAGATGGCGGATTTGGGTCTGACCTATCTAAAACATTTTTCGCTTTCTCTTTCAACCTTTTTCTCGAGTTCCCAACCTGGTGCACCTTTTTTTAAAACACCCCGGTGGACCACGCTTATAACCCGTACGCTCTCGACCCATCGCTCCGTATCAACCGCTCACACTCATTCTTTATTCAAACCCTCCTATCCAAAATATCAAATCTATTTTATTTTCTTTATTCTATCTTCCTTATTGATCTTTAGACTTAGTTCCTTCCCTGTGGGTTTAATATCTTTTAAAACTACATCGCAACTGTATACTTGCAGTTATCATCATTTTTCTATTTGATAAGAGGTACTGACAACACCTATACTTTACGTGAACAAGTTTTTGGCACCATTAATATATAGCCAAATGTTGTGAATAAATTATTAAACTTATTAGTAAAAAAGTGGCGAACAATGTTGACATGCTTCATTCTTCCACGCTGGACTGGATTTTTAGATAAATCAATTGCACTCTTGTTGTTGCACATGACTTCGAGATAATTTAACTTGATTCCATAATCTTCCAATTGCTATTTTATCCAAAGGAGTTGAGCTACACAACTTCCTACAGCTATGTACTCAGCTTCAGCTGTACTCAGCGCAACTGAAGTTTTCTTCTTTCTATACTAAGAGATAAGACATTTTCCAAGGAAGTGGCATCCTCTTGTTGTACTTTTCCTATCTAGCTTATCCCTTCAATAGTCTGCATTTGTGAATCCCCTTGGAGTGAAATCTGAACTATTGGGATACCATAGACCTGCTTCAATTGACCCTTGCAAGTACCTAAGAATCCTCTTCACAACTGCTAGATGAGATTCTCTAGGATCAGCTTGGTAGCGAGCACAGTAGCATACAGCATACTGTAAGTCTAGTCTGCTGGCGGTTAGGTAAAGAAGAGAACCAACGATTCCTCTATAGAGTTTGCTGTCTACTGAACGTCTAGCCTCATCTTTACTTAAATTGTGTCAGTGGCCATGGGAGTGGATAATGACTTTGAGTTTACCATGTTGAATTTCTTAAGAACTTCTTTTGCGTATTTAGACTGGTTGATGAAAATACCATCTTCTGATTGTTTGATTTGAAGACCTAGAAAGAAGTTCAATTCTCTCATCATAGACATTTCGAACTCACTCTTCATCTTCTTGATGAATTCTTTGCACAACATTTCATCAGTTGCTCCAAATATAATATCATCAATGTATATTTGGACTAGCAACACGTGTTCTTTTCTTCGCTTGATAAATAGAGTTGTATCTGCTTTTCCTCTTTCATAGCTTTTGCTGATTAAGAAATTAGTCAGCCTCTCATACCATACTCTTGGTGCCTACTTCAATCTGTAGAGGGCTTTCTTCAGTTTGAAAACGTGCTCTGCAATTTTCGCATCTTCAAATCCTGGAGGTTGGCGAACATATACTTCTTCTTGAATGACCACTTTTAACATCCATTTGAAACAATTTGAAATTCATATGGGATGCGAAAGCACAAAGGATTTGAATGGCTTCAAGTCTGGCTATTGGAGCATATGTTTCATCATAGTCAATTCCTTCTTGTTGATTGTAGCCTTGAGTGACAAGTCTGGCCTTATTCTTGATAATAGTGCCATCTTCATCAAGCTTGTTCTTGAAGACCCATTTAGTGCCAATTATTGATTTTCTTTTAGGCTTAGGAACTAGATCCTAGACATCATTACGTTTAAAATGATCCAGTTCCTCTTACATGGTGATCAACTATAGTCATCTCCTTCTACATCTTTAAACTTCTTGGGTTCGATCAATGATATGAATGCTGGATGACTCATCATTTGACTAAGCTGACCTCTTATCATCACTAGATTGTGAATATTATCGACTATGTTGTTAAGCGGATGGTTATGATGGGCTCTAATCTCTATTGGAATACTCGGATCAGCTACTGGAAAATCGATAACTGGATGCTGAGGCGGAGGTTGATCTTCACCATTGCTGAAGTTGATAGAAAGATCTTCATCATCATCTTTAGTTTCCTTAGCTGGGAGATCCTGACCTGAGTTGGGTAGCTCAGCTTGTGGCGTACTGAGTTGATCTGAGAACTGAGTGAGTCCTTCATTTTCTTTGATCGGATGTCTTTCTGTAATGTTAGTTTCATTGAAATCTACATGCATAGAATCCTCTTAAAGGTCAGTTCACTTGACATATATTCTATATGCCCTACTATTAGTTGAGTATCCTAAAAAGATACCTTCATCAGACTTAGGATCAAACTTACCTTAATGCTCCTTGGTGTTAAGAATAAAACATATGCATCTTCTCCCCAAAAGTATTTTGGTAGATTGTTATCACTCAGCATGGATCGAGCCATCTCAACTATAGTCCTATTCTTCCTTTCTACGACCCCATTTTGTTAAGGAGTATAAGGAGAAGAGAAGTGTTGGTCAATGCCATGCGCTGAACAGAATTCTTCGAAATAAAAATTATTGAATTCACGTCCATGATCACTTCGAATTCTCTGGATTTTAACTCCTAGTTCGTTCATTATCCGATTACTAAGCTTAACAAAAGATTCATAAGTCTCATCTTTTCTACTTAGCAAGACTACCCATGTGAATCTCGTGAAGTCATCTACAACTACTAGAGTGAATCTCTTACCACCCAAACTCATTGGTTGAATTGGGCCAAAAAGATCTAGGTGTAGTAACTCCAACGGTTGCTTATTTACTACATGATTTATTAATCTAAACGATATCTTAACTTGTTTACCAAGCTGACAAGAAGAGCATAGTTTGTCCTTTTCAAAGCTAATGCTGGGTAGCCCCATAACTAATTGCTTTTTGGCCAATTTGGATAGGATGTTCATATTGATATTACCCAACCTTCTGTGACATAGCCATGCATTATCCTCCTTAGATACGAGACATGCATTAGTGAACCTAGGGGATAAATCAGCCATATAAACATTATTGGTTCTAGGAGTGAAGAGTATGGTTGAGTCAGTCTTACTATCAATTACTGAGCATCCTACTGAGTTGAAAATAACCTTCCTACCTTTGTCGCAGAGCTAAGCTACACTGAGCAGATTGAACTTCAGACCTTTGACAAGAGACACCTCTTCAATTGAGGGAGAGACGCCAACAGTCCCGCAACCTACAATCTTGCCTTTCTAGTTATCTCCAAAACTGACACTTCCATTTCTCTTGCATTCTAATGAGATGAACTGGCTTTCATCTTCTATCATATACCTTGAGCATCCGCTATCTAAATATCACATTTGAGAGTCATCAGCGGATCTAAGGCTCACCTGCAAAATAGTTAAGTTTTCTTAGGTGCCCATGCTTTTGAGCTGGGTCCTCCTTTGTTAGCAGTGCTTATGTTTGTCAATCATATTCGTCATAATAACCATTTTTATGTCTACACATTACTGTGACATGTCTAGCTTTCCCACAAAAACCGCACACCATTTCTATCTTGGGCTGGCTCGCTTTCTTCTATTTAGAGGAATTTTTCCTCTTTGAATTGTGAGTTTGGTTATTCAGAATTTGATTGTTGGCTGGAGGACGAACCTCTTTCTTCTTCAAAGCTGATATCTCAACAGTCAACTCATCTAATTACTTGGTGAGCTTACGGATAGCACACTCTTGATATTCAACCTTTTCTTGAAGAAAACGGATATCAAGTGATAAGGAAGCATTAGCATTTTCCAGATCGTCACTTCTCTTCACTATCTCTTTGATGTTTTTCATCAATTTATTAGTCAATTTCATAACATCAAAGAGGGCCTGGGTGAATTCTTCTATAGACAAAGGGATTTCAGAATGTACCTCAGTTTGATGGGCTTCTCCTTTATCATGCTCAGCTTCAGAGTTGACAACGAAAAGATTTCTACTGGAGGTAGATGCTGAGCCTTCACCTTGACTTTCGATAGCCATCAAGCAGAGATTTTTTGAATCAGTGGCTTCTTCGTCAAAGGATGAAGACACTTCTGAATCACTCCAAGTAGCAGCAAGAGCTTCATTCTTCTTGGAGAATCTCTTCTTGAATCTGTCCTTCTTTGTCTTTAGACAGCTTGAATAAATGTGGCCTTTCTCTCCACATCCAAAGCACTTTATACCTTTACTGTGCTCCTTCTTCGATCCTTCCTCAGCTTCACGCCAGTGATGAGTTGACTTGATTTTACCAGGAAACTTCATCTTGCTGTTGAACTTACCGTCCTTCTTGATGAAGCATTTGAAATGCCTAGTCAGAAGAGCCATTTGCTTATCAGAGTCGTAGCTAGCAGACTCAACTAATGAATCTGCTTTAAGGAAAATGGCTTTGCATTCCTTGCCTCGATTCCTCTTAGAGTCATCTGAGTAGTTTCTCAAAGATATCTCATGAGTTAGCAAGGTGCCTATCAGCTCATCATAGCTGTAGGTCTTAAGGTCATGAGCTTCCTTGATTGCTCTCTTCTTGGAATCCCACTCTACTATGAGAATGCGAAGGATTTTCTTGACCAGCTCTTCCTCACTGAACTCCTTTCCAATTCATTTTAGTTCATTTACAATATTAATGAACCGGATATTCATACTCTGAAAACCTTCATTGGCAGCCATCGAGAAATTTTTATACTCTCTCAGCATGAGGTTTATTTTGGACTCCTTCACCTTGTCTGTCCCCTCATAAGTAATCTCCAACTTCTTCCAGATTTCTTGTGCTATATCACATCCTGAGACCCTGTTAAATTCTGTAAGATCAAGCGTATAGTGTAAGAAGTTAATAGCTATGGCATTCTTTTTGAGAAGCCTCATACCAGCATCATTATAGTCCTCTGGATCTACAGGAATACGCACACCGTTCCTTGCTATAGTAGGAACTCTGGGGCCAAGCTCAATTGCGAGCCAGGCCTGCATGCTTTGCGATTGGATGAAGTTCTTCATACGATTCTTCAAGAACGTATAATGATTACTGATAAGTGTATAGTTACACTTATTATCATGATAAATTTATACATTAAACACTATAGTTTAAGTCATTTTTATACTTCATATAAAAGATTTCACGTGGTATGTAGTTGTTTTTTATGCAAATGCAGAAACTAGGTAACTCTTGGGAATAAATGATCAAAAGTGGAATTCTATGAAAAAAGAGTGAAAAAGGTGCAAAAAGATGCGTGGAACTTAAAGATTTGGCTTAGGATCAAAGCTGTCGAAGATCGATGAAGTTGCAAGGAAATTTTTGAAGAAAATTCCATTCACGATCGCGAGAATCATTCGCAGTCGTGACCTGGTAACTTCAGAATAGAAATCTATCAAAGGAAGATTCACGCTCACGACTTGTCTATCGTAGTAGCGACTTGGATGGTTTTCTGGCATTATCTTCTTAACTACCAACCGCTAGATAAGCATGATCAACCGCCATCAACTACCAATGAAAAGACACTTATCAGGAGTCAACCAATCATGAAAAGGTGCCTATTCATTGTGGATAACATTAAGTTTCACCAACCAATCAAAGTGAAGAGATGCAATCTTTCACCATTGGATGTGACTCTTCATTTGGATAGATGCAACCCTTCAAACTCTATAAATAGGGCTACAAATCCTCAATAATTTCGTGCACCACCAGTGGCATATGGTGCAGAATGAAAGGGTGGAAAAGTAGTGCATAATGTGTGTATAGATAGAGAGTAAAAATGTTTAGTTTTCACTACGTCCATAAGCGTTAGCGAGAAAATGTTTAAGTGATTCAAATCCATGTTTCGATCACTAGATTTCTCTACATATTCGAGCATTTATTATATGAGTGTAATTGCAAAGCACTTATCAATAAAAGTTTTCGTTCTTCAACTTATCAATAAAAGAATAGCATCCTAGCGGAGGTTCTGTACGAGCTGAGACCGAATTCAAAGTAGACGTAGGAATTATGGGAATTGACGACTCCCATTAAAGAGTGGATATGGTCTGATCAACTTTAGCTTTCACTTACATACCTTACAACTTTGCTTTGCTTTCTACGTATACTTTCTATTTCGAAGTTTATGATATGTCTATGTGTCATAATGCGTATTTCGTGTTAAGTCTTTTATATTAATCAAGTTATATGAGTTGGAGTTAATTTTAAGAGTAGTTCGGGGTTGACGATATCGTGTATAATCACTAGATTTGTGATATAACGCTGTTTAGTGGGCCAACATTTTTGGAATGGTAACTTGCTAAATATGGCTATGTGAGAGCAACCCGTACTAAGCATAGTATTGATGTTGTCCAGGTTTATACAGTTGTCTTAATTCGATTGCGCTAGACTTAGAAAAGTCATTTCATGTGTTGCTCTCCGGTGAATAATTGAATATTTGAGTGTCTAGAACCGAGTTTGTTAAATTAATCTAGTGTTCGTAATAACTTTGATGATTTTACATATTTTCTTTGCCATACTTATTCGTAGGGGATATCTTTATAATTTTTATCTTTTCTAATCTTTCATACATTTGTCTATCCATCCATCATTCTAACTAAAATCCAAAAATATTTTATTTTCTTTATTATGTTTTCCCTTGTTGATCTTTAGAGCTAGTCCTTTCCTGTGGGATCGATATCTTTTAAAACTACATCGCAACTGTATACTTGCAGTTATCATCATTTTTCTATTTGATAAGTGGTACTGACACCACCTTTGCTTTATGTGAACAAGTTTTTGGCACCGTTGATATATAGCCAAATCATGTGAAAAAACTATTAAACTTATCAGTAGAAATGTGGCGAACAAGTTTTTAGCGCCGTTGCCGGGGAAAGCAAGTGCGTTCTAGAGATCAATTAACGAAAAAATGGGAAATTATATTTAATACGTTTGTTTTTCTAAGTTTTTATAGGTACAAAGTCTAAAATTTGAAGAATTTGAAGAATTAAAGAAGTTCACGACCACGACATACATCTCGCGCTCATGACGTTATACAGCAAAACCTTCTTTTCTTGTTTTGAAAGAAATCATGATTGCGACAGGCCATCGCAATCACAACATGGACCCTAGATTCTCCTTCACAACAAGCGGGTTTTCTCTTCTCTTTACTTTTCTTTTTCAAATTTTTAGACTAGTTAGTTGTTTGTACAATTTTGATTTTTATAATGTCTCACAATGAGGACATTGTGTTCTTTAAGTGTGGGGGGCATTTGTAAAAATCCCGTAAAATTAAAAAAAATAATAAAATTACAAAATCGAAGAACTTGAAAATTTTTTATTTTTGTGCAAGTAATACATTATCATTTCTTATACTTTACTAACAATTGTCCAAGGTTATTATGAGTGTTAGGTATTACAAGTTTGATGTTAGTGCACAACATTTACCAAATTGGCAAGGATGAGTGGTGAGTAACATTCGAGAGCAACATTCCAAGTAAGTTTCGATTTATATTTCGATGCAACATGAATTAGTATAAGTTA
>CATIWQ010248235.1:0-22294 GCA_949673415.1 Euphorbia schlechtendalii | reverse complement strand
AGATCTAGAAAAGTCATTTCATGTGTTGCTCTGCGGTGAATAATTGAACATCTGAGTGTGTTGAACTGAGTCTATTAGATTAGTTTAGTGAATCGTAACATCTTTGTTGAACTTGCATGTTTTCTCTATTTTCCTTAGTTCATAGGGAAAATCTACACAATTAGACTCTCTCTAATCTTTCATACCTATATTTACTCATATTTCATTCTAACCCTCCTATCCAAAAATATCAATGCATATTAATTTCTTTATCCTCTTTCCCTATTTGATCTTTAGAGCTAGTCCTTCCCTGTGGGATCGATATCTTTTAAAACTACATCGCAACTATATACTTGCAGTTATCATCATTTTTCTATTTAATAAGAGGTATTAACAACACCTATACTTTACGTGAATAAGTTCTTGGCGCCGTTGATATTTAGCCAAACTCTTCGCGTAAAAGTTATTAAACTTATCAGTAGAAAAGTGGCGAACATTAGGTAGCACAATGAGTAGTATGCTAAGTTGATTTTATCCTTCTTCACCAGCATCAGAAGCACGTCTACATGCATTGTTTGTTTCATTGCAATCCACATGCATAAACTCTTCCAAAAGACATATTCTCTTGATATATATTCTATATGCCTTACTGTTAGTTGTGTAACCCAAAAAGATACCTTCATCGGCCTTAGGATCAAGCTTTCCTAACTGCTTCTTGGTATTTAAAATAAAATACCTATAACCAAATGATAGGAGATGACCAATCTTAGGCTGCGCCCTTGCCAAAGCTCATAATTATTTTTCTTTATAATTGGGTGAATTAAAACCCAATTAAGGATATAACAGGCTACTTTAACAGATCTTCCCCTAAAGTACTTTGGTAGACTATTATCACTCAACATGAATCTCATCATCTCAACTATAGTTATGTTCTTCCTTTCTACAACCTCATTTTGTTGAGGTGTATAAGGAGTAGAAAAGTTATGGTCAATGCCATGTGCTGAACAGAAGTCTTCGAAATGGAAATTCTCGAATTCATGTCCATGATCATTTCAGATTCTATTGGTTTTAAATCCTAGTTCGTTCGTAATCATAATCCGATTACTCAGTTTGATAAAAAAAAACTCAAAGGTTTCATCTTTGCTACTAAGTAAGATTATCCATGTGAATCTTGTGAAGTCATCAACTACAACTAAGGAAAACCTCTTTCCACCCATACTCATAGGTTGAACATAGCCCAAAATATCCAGGTGTAGGAGTTACAAAGGTCTCATAGTTACTATGTTATTAATAATCTAAAAGATTTTCTAGCCTGCTTACCAAGTTGACAAGCTGAGCAAAGTCTATCTTTTTTTAAGCTGATACTGGTTAAACCCACAACTAATTACTTTTTTATTTATATGACCGAATGTTCATATTTATATGACCCAACCTTCTATGCCAAAGCCACAAACTCTCCTCCTTAGATACAAGAGAAATGTTAGTAGAGCCATGGGATAAGTTAACCATATAAACGTTATTAACTCTAGGAGTAAGGAGAATAATAAAATTAGTCTTACAGCCAATTATTGAGCATCCTACTAAGTCAACCATAACTTTTTACCTTTATCACAGAGTTGGGCTACGCTAAGCAAGTTGAACTTCAGTCATTTGACAAAGGATACCTCTTCGATTGATAGATTAACACCCATTGTGACACATCCAATAAATCTTGCCTTTTTTGTTATTTCCAAAGCTGAAACTCCCATTTCTTTTGCACTCCAATGATATTAACTACCTCTCATTTTGATTCATGTTCCTCGAGCAACCGCTATCCCTATACTACATTCTAGTGTCATTGGCGGATCTCAGGCTCACCTATAAAATAATTAAGTCTTTTTAGGTACCCATGCCTTTAGCTAGGTACTCCCTTGTCACAGTGCTTATGTTACTCCAGTTAAACTCGTCATAGTAATCTTTTTTATGCCTGCACATAATAGTATCACATCCAGCTTTCCCAGAAAATCACATGCTTTTCTGGTTTGGACTGGCTCACTTTCTTCTTTGGAAAAGCTTTCTTTTCCTTATTAAAGTTGTTAGTTTGGTTACTCAGAGCTGGGTTGTTGGCTGGAGGAGGTACCCGTACTTCTTTCAAAGCTATTAATGCAACAATTAACTCATCTAATTGCTTAGTGAGCTTGTTATTATGACCCTCATGATACTCAGATTTTTCTTGAAGAAAGTGGATATTAAGGGATAAAGAAGCAACACGGTCTTCCAAATACTCACATCTCCTTGGTGTTTTTCCATGACTTATTGGTCAGCTTCATAACATCAAAGAGTACATGGGTTAATTCTTCCATGGACAAAGGAAGTTCAGGATGTACCTCAGCTCGGGGATTCTTCCCTTTTTTCTTCTCATCATTTTGGTCAGCAGCGAAACTGTTGACATTTGTGCCTGATGCTAAGCTTTCGTCTCTATCTCTTGTAATCGCCATTAAGAAGAGATTAGCAAAGTATTGTGCTTCTTCATCAGATGATTAAGAGGATAACTAATTGAATGTGACCCTTATTACAAAAATCATAACACTTAATGACTTTGTTGTAGTCTTTCTTTGGTTGTCCTTCCTCAACATCCTTCTTATGCTGAGTGAATTTCTTCTTACTACGAAACTTCTTCTTGTATTTCCCATCTTTCTTAATGAAGTGCTTGAACTTTCTAGTTAGCAGTGCCATTTAATCATCTGAATCCTCTTGCGAGCTCTCATCAGACGAATCATCTTTGTAAATAATTGTTCTACCCTCCTTCTCCTTTCCCTTGCTTTTCTTCAAATTATCATCATTTTTCTTCATGGATATCTCTTGAGTCAGCAAGGTGCCTATTAGCTCATCATAGCTATTGGTCTTCAAATCATGAGCTTCCTCTATTGCGCTCTTCTTGATATCCCACTCTTGGTGAGACTTCTCATAATTTTCTTCACCGTTTCTTCCTTGGTGAAGTTTTTTCCCAATCTCTAAAGTTCGTTGATGATGTTAATGAACCTGGTATTCATGCTTTGAATAACCTCACTAGCGTCCATCTAGAATAGCTTATATTCCCTGATCATCAAGTTGATCTTGGTCTCCTTCACTTTATCACTCCCTTCATAGGTGACTTCTAATTTCCTCTATATTTCCTGTGCATTATTACATCCTAATACCCTATTAAACTCAGACAAGTCTAATTTATAATGTAAGTAATTGATGGTTACCACATTCTCTTTGAGAAGCTTGAGGTTAGCATCATCATAATCTTTAGCATTAATAGGAACTCTCTGCCCATCCTCATAATAGTAGGAATGCGAGGGCCAATCTCAGTTTCTAACCATGCTTGCATGCTTTATAAATGTATGAAATTTTTCATTTGATTTTAATGTTGTCCATCAAAGAGTGGAGGTCTGGTTACAAACATTCCTTCTTTAAGGTGTGTTGTCTGCCCATGACCAGGAGTGTATGATGGATTGTTATAAAACATTTGGATCTTTGTACTCAAGATTGTGAATTCTTAAGCTAGAAACAGCTCTAATACCACATGTTGATCCTTATAGCTTATAGAATTGGTCAAGGGGGTGAATGCCGATTAACTTGTTACTTTTAGAGTTAAAATTTTTTTAGCCAAGTTAAGTTAATGTATGTTCAATACAAAATATTGTGTACAAATTGTTGGATAAACGCAAACCATTAAGCTTGAGCTGACTTTGGTTTGGTCACAAGCTGTGTTGAGTAAAATCTTACTCAGCTCAGGTTGGTTTTATAAGCAAATTAAAATAGAGAGAATGATGCTTATGTTTGAGCGAAAGCTAACAAAGATAAAGATGAGGTAAAAGAACTTTAAACCTAAGATTTTAACCTCGTTCGACCCCTAGCATGCCTCTGGTCCCCAAATTCTTTTCCGAGCTTAAATCTACTAGTGTTCAACTCCTTTAACCAGGCGGAGAAACCTTTGACAACGGGTAGATGGATTATATCCATTACTTTTTAAGCTCACTACCACTCATACAGTTTGAGTACCCTTCTCAAACTATAATCTCTCAGTTTTGAAATGAAAGCAAGAACAAGAACTCAACTTATAAAACGTTAGTTCTTTTATAGTGAATTACTTAGCTAGATTCTAAGTCTAATTTGTTTCTCTCTATTACAAAATAGAATATGAATTGGTTATTTTCTTTGAGATGTTCTTAAGGGAATTTCGAAGGTTGCAATTGCTTGAACAGAGTTTCAACTTCAAATCCTTCTAGAAACTTGAAACACATCAAGCTAGAATATTATGTTATCACAGATTTCATTAAAGGTAACTATGCTGAAGTGCTGAACATCGCATAAAGTAACTCAGCTTACGTTGAGACATATCATTTAAACTTTTGAAGCTGAGTTGCTTTGCTTCTAATAAATAGCTCAGCACTGCAACTCCTCGCAACCCTAAGCCATAACTTAACTAAGCCTATGCTAAGTAGAGTTATTTATCACAAAAAACTCTCAAACTTACTACTTAATTAAGAGTATACTTAGTTCCTAATTAATTTCACTATCCTAATTAGTTATTATTTCAAAAGCTAAAGTACTATGAAGTAACCTTAAGCTGGGTTTAACAGTTTATTTGTTCATCACCGATCCTTATTCGGTTTTCACCCAAATCCCAAACAAGAACCCATTACTTCTTTCGAAGGAAAATTCTGGGCTCTTGACATTGAATCTATCATGATGATGAAAGGGAAAAATCTATTCTGAGACTTTGTATTTTATTTCAATTCTTTTGGTATTATCAATTTGGTAAGTCGATGAATGTTAGAATCTTATTTTAAAGCATAAGAAGTTGCATATCGCTTCTGGGTAAGTCTTCAAAACTCTCAACCTCTTTATTTAGGTTTGTACATGATTTTTTATGCTTAAAAATTGATTAAACATGTAAACGTGGCTTAAAATTGAGTGAATAAGAACAGAACCCGAAAATTCCATGAAAAAGGCCTATTTTGGGACATTTTTCCAGCGATTGGGGTAGACCAGGCTCGATCACGGTACTGTGGTCATTGATTAGGGTATTGTGATCGATACCAACCTACCGTAATCAAGGGCGGAATCCCCAATTTTTAATATTTTTCTCGGTTAACCTTTGTTTTGCAACTTTGGTTGCACCATTTCGATTCTAACCCACTGTAAGTACCTCGTATGAAATCTTGGATATGTAGTTGAGTGTAAACAATTATTTTTATACCATGATGTTGTGTTAGCTTAACTAAGATTAGGCTTAAAACAACATATTTCTTCTCATCTTCATGTTTCTTAAATAATCATAGGCAATATGAATATGTTAAATACAAAATTTTGGTATAAATTTGGTTTGTAATAAGAAATTAACTTAAACAATGAAATAGGTAACTTCGTCCGAACCCGAATCTCTAAACTTAAGGTATAGAATCGTCCTTGAAAACGATGTTAATCCTGATTCTTCCTGAAATAGCTGGTCCATGTGACGACTCTATGTCTTTGTTCAGGAATTTAGATTCCTAAATCATAAAAATTATTTTGGAAATAGCTTGGCCCTTATTTGGAATGATTTTAATGGGAAGAAATCCTCGACACGTCTTGAAATAATGATATGTCCTGAATAGTGAAATATGTCTCGAACAATCAATTAACCCAACCCGCTCGGTGGCCCATCCTAAACATCATCCGCTCACAGTGGAAACTTCGTTGGAGACATCTTTTCATTAAACTTATTTTCTGAAGTTTAAAAGATTCGACAAAGTACAAAAAATTTGTTAAGGTAATGTTATTTAATATTCTTTATTTAACATATCATATTCACTTGTAGTAGATAGATTTTTTGCATTTAGGTTAAGATGTCCCCATTTCAGCCGATCTATTCAGGAAAGCATCTCTTAAATCATTCACGGGGTTTAAAGGTGCCCAATGGGTAGCCACTCATAGCCATATCATATGCTCAATACCCTTCACGGGGTCTGAGGTATATCGTAGTATTGTGGGAACCATCTACATCAACAACCCAACGTTCAGCCTGCATAAGCAATATCACTTATTTTCCCCTAAGATTACCCCAAATCATGAAAATTAATATTTTAGGTCACACTTTGTATTCCCTTATGTATGTCAAAGATTTTAGAGCCAAGGCTAGTTATAGAAGCTTTACACAATCAACGCGTTGGAGAAATAAGGAGGATTAAAGGGATAAGGTTGGAAGAATCGGCCCCGTTTGCAATGTTGTGATATAAATTATATAATATGTATTGCCATGCTAAATGATGCCATGCTATGTAATACATATTACCATGCCACGCGCTACATGCTCTACTTTTATGACTTGCTATATGATCTATATGGTCCGAGTTGCATATACTAACCATGAATTTTGAGTAGACACAAGCATACAGATTGAGTCTCATATGAAATGCCTATACATCTAAATATCAATTTGTTTGATAAAATTGCCCTTAAATCTTTTATTCTGTCTATCTACCTTCTCTTTCATAACATAATTTGATCTAAAATATCATCTTTCTCACTTTCCCTTGTTCATTTTCAATTTTCATACTTGGGGAATACATATCTTGGTAATCTTAAAATGATATTGTTGAAGTAAAGTAAAGATAAAACATAGGTTATTTTGATGAAAATGTGGAATTGTTCAGAACTGTGCTTATAAAATAAACTTCAAGTCCATGCTATTGTCGTTAAGTGTACTTCATATCATTAAATACTATCATTTTTTTAAACTTGAAAAACATAACAATTATGATTTGAATTTCTGTAAAGAAAAAAAATTAATGGACGTTTTTCTTTTGCAATATTCCATGAAACTGTACTGTTAATGAAAGATATTGAACTATTAAACGCATCAAATGAAAGAATGGTAGAAAAATCTAAAAAATGAAAGCGGTAACAAGAAATTAAAACATGGATTTTAGATGAAAACATGTAAAGAAAAGAAGAACAAAAGACAAAGATAATTTTGCCAAATACAAAATTTTACATAAAAAAGTTAGCAGAATGAGCTAATAGTTATACTAGAACAAAATATACGAAAATATAAATTATATTATTTTAAAATTTAAGGAAATCATAGTATAGTAATGTAAAAGGAGTTATAAATTTATAATTATTTACCGATTATGATAGTATATTAATGTAAAAGGAGTTATAAATTTATAATTATTTACCGATTATAAAATGGTAAATGAATTAAAAATATTATTAAGAAAAAAGCTATAATGTACTTTTTGTCGTGTCCCTGCTAACTGGCTACTTTTAAAATGAAATAAGGGACCCCTCATTTGCTGTCATTTATTGGTCTGATTGTCTTGGCTTTTCATGTACTTTTCTATATATATTTTATGGCTATTGAGTTTGTTTCAAATTAATTCACAAAAAAAAGAGTTTGTTTCAAGTTAGTACTATGATATAGCTTTTGTACAGTACAATGATATCCGAATTTGCTTCAAAATACTTGTTACTTCTGAATTTTTAAAATGACTGTAACTCCAATTTTCAAAATTTGCTCACTGGCATGACATATCAACTTCCAGTTGCATTGAGAAAATCATAAAAAAAAAATTTGAAAAATCAAACTACTCAGAAGCTGACACTTGATGTATCGGTCAAAAATGATAGATTTTTTTAAAATTGAGAGAGTTTCAGGTCACTTTAGAAATTCAGGGAACGGTAGATTTTTTTAAGACATATTCGGATATATATTAATAAACTAAGCCAAGTATATTTAAACAACTTAAAAACATTTAAAATTGAAAATAAAAGAGAAATATAACTCCCATTTGGTATATGGGTTGTTGTTAGTTGTTGTGAGTGGTAATCAAACACTCAAGACTATTAAAAGTTGTCAATAATGTTAATGACAATTGTTTAATGAGCATCCTAACGTCAACTAGTTTGGTACACAAAAAGTATCTCTACTCCGCATTAAAGAAAAAAAAAAAGAATTTCATGCATAGTGAAATATGAAATAAACCTTTGACTGATTTATTAACAACAAATATCAAACAAAATATTATAACAAATTCAAAAAAATATAACTCCCTCTACTTTGAGGTAGAACAAACTTGACATGTAGCAAGATGATAACATAAAAAAATTTTGAAAGATGATAACAATTTTTCAATCTTCTATTTTTTTAAGTTTCATCTCACATTATCGTAAAGCTACATTTGTAAGAAATCCGATGTACTCTATAACACCAACTAGTTTGGCAATTTTAGAATGATCTTTCTTAAAAGAGATAGATATGGACATCAAAGATGAAAGATCAACCAGTATAATTGGCTAAATTCGGATGGTGCTCTACCTAACGGTAAAACTATCTGATAAAACTATTGTAAAATGTATTTGAAAAGGATTTATGTTATTTGGTTGTGTTTTCAAATGGAGAATTGCAC
Organism: Euphorbia schlechtendalii; assembly: GCA_949673415.1. Lineage (NCBI taxonomy): Eukaryota > Viridiplantae > Streptophyta > Magnoliopsida > Malpighiales > Euphorbiaceae > Euphorbia > Euphorbia schlechtendalii. The sequence goes on along the minus strand of CATIWQ010248235.1, from coordinate 13,892 downwards.
TGCTTTATAGTAGATTTACAAAGGAGATAAAGGAAATTCATTGAATGAAAATAAATGTATTTCTATAACTAAAAACTGTAATTGGAGAATTCCTGATTTTGTGGCTGTCAATAGGGATATGATGAATCTTAATTCTAATCCCAAATTCTTTCCTTTCTAACACTCCCCCTCAAATTGAGTAGTAGGGTTTCCAGTTCACAATTTGTCTAAGACTTCTTTGAAAATTCTTTCATTTACAACTTTGGTTAGGATGTCTGCCAGTTGATATTCAGATCGAACGAAGGGCAATACCACACTGCCTTCTTCAGTCTTTTCTTTGATGAAATGCCTATCAACTTCCACATGCTTCGTTCGATCATGTTGTATAGGATTCTGAGAAATCTATATGGCTACTTGATTATCACATAATATCTCACAGGGTTTGGTTGGTGGAAAACCAAATTCTGTTAACAATTTCTTCAGTCATAGTTACTGTTAGTCCTCCGGCAATACCTCAAATCTCAGCATCTACACTTGATAGTGCAACTGCCTTTTGTTTCTTACTCCTCCAAGTAACTAGATTACCCCCAACCAAGGTAAAATAGCCTGATGTTGATCTCTGATCCATTGGATTTCCAGCCCAGTCAACATCGGTGTATCCTTCGATATGTAAGTGGCCATGAGCTTTAAACAGAATTCCATGTCCATCTGTACCCTTCAAGTAATTTATGATTCTCCATACATCTTCCATGTGATCTTTCTGAGGTCGATGCATGAACTAGCTCACAATTTCTACAGCATAGGATATATCTGGTCCAGTGTGGGAAAGATAAATGAGTTTTCCTACCAGTCGTTGATATCTTTCCTTGTTGGTTAATTCTGCTTCTTCCAGGATTTTAAGCCCATGGTTTACCACTATAGGTGTGTCAGCGGGCTTGCAGTCGAGCATTTCTATCTCTACCAGTAAATCCAGGATGTTTTTTTCTGACATATGAAGATTCCTTTTACTGATCTTAATACCTCTATTCTGAGAAAGTACTTTATCCTTCCAAAGTCTTTCATCTCGAATTCGGTAAATAGATTTTCTCTTAACTTGCTAATTTCCTTTACATCATTCCCTGTGATAATCATATCATCAACATAGATAATTAAGCAAGTTATGAGTTCACCTCTTCGTTTAAGGAATAAAGCATGATCTGAGTTAGATTGAGTGAATTCATATTGTTTCATTGCTACTATGAATCTTCCAAACCAAGCCCTGGTTGACTATTTTAGTCCGTAAAGGGAATTTTTCAATCAACATACTTCTCTATCTCTAAACTTTTCTCTGAATCCTGGTAGTGCTTCCATGTAAACCTCTTCTTTCAATTCTCCATGCAGGAAGGCATTTTTAACGTCAAACTGATGAAGTGGCCATCCTTTGTGAGAAACTACTGAGAACAACACCCAGATGGTGGGTGTCAATTTTTACTACTGGTGAGAAAGTTTCTAAGTAGTCAACGTTATATGTTTGAGTGTAATCCCTTGCTACCAGTCGAGTCTTGTATCTTTCAATTAAGCTATCTGGTCTATGTTTTATTGTATAGACCTAACAACATCCAACTGGTTTCTTTCCTAGTAGTAGAGCACATTTCTCCCATTTATTGTTTTTGTTGAGTGCCTCCATTTCCTCCTTCATTGCATTTGTCCATTTGTTAGATGTTAGTGCAATCTCTACATTATTTGGAATTTCTTCTTCACAAATTGATGTAGTGAAGGCTTTCGCTCAGTTGATAAATTTCCACTTGCAATGTGAGCTATTGGATACTTGGACTTTCACCGAGCAATTAGCTCAGGGGAATATTTGTCAGGTGGAATTCCCATGTTCCTTCTAAGAGGCATGACAAATCCCTCTCTCTGTTTTGACTCCTGCTTTAGTTCCTGCTCCACCACTTGTTCAACGTCATCGTGGTAAATAGGAATAACACTAGTTTCAGTCTCTCTTACCTCAAACACTAGGTTGGGATGACCATTGAATGAGACACTTGAATCCAAAGATTGTGCGAAAGCGTCAGAAGTTTTTTCAATAGTACTGTTTTCTTTAGCTTGTGGTACTTCTTCTGGAAAGCATGCTATTTCGGATATGTGTCTATCGTATCGTTCTCCCCCTGACAATCAAGTTGGGTATTGTAAAAGTATTCAGTTTCCAAAAAATTGCAGTTCATGGTGGTATGTATGTGATGAGTTTTGGGATTATAGCACCTGTATCCTTTTTTATTAATTCCATAACCAATCACATTTTTCAAAGCATGGTTCAAGTTTGGATCATTCTGTTTTAGGAATGTGAACGAAGACGGAACAACCAAATATTCTTGGTTGTAGGGTTAAAGGAGGGAGTATTTTGGTAAATTTGGCTAGGTCTTGTTTGGGTGTTTGTAGGTCGAGGATTTTTGTGGGAAGTCTATTAAGAAGGTAAGTGGATGTAGCTACGGCTTGGGACCAGAAATGTTTTGGTACTTTGGATTTAATAATAAGGGCCCAATCATTTCTAATAGGATTCTATTTTTCCTCTCCGAAACACCATTTTGTTCGGGGCTGTGGGGGCAAGTAATTTGCTGGATCATACCCTGCTCTTGACAGTGAAGTTTCATAGATAAATTGATAAACTCTCCCCCATTATCGGATCTTAGGATTCGGATATTCTTCTCATACTATATTTGGATTATTTTAAAGAAGTGGATAAATTTTTCAGTTACTTCAGATTTATTTTTTAGAAAATAAACCCAGGTTATACAGGTGCAATCGTCAATAAAAATAAGAAAGTAACAAAAAAATTATCCACCCATAATAGGTGATGGACCCCAAACATCAAAATGGATTAAATCAAAAGGTAAGTCTGATTTAGTATTATTGGGATTGTAGGTTTGGCGATGGCTCTTCGCTAAAACACATGTCTCACAATGCCAATTATTTTGAGGAAAAAATTTAGGAAATAAAATTTATAAGTAGCCTATAGATGGATGCCCTAATCTTCGATGCTGGAGCCATGCATCTCTTTCTGTAGTCCCATGAGTAAGCATCACAGTACTATTTTGAACAACTTCATCCACATAGTACAACCCTTGTAGATCAGTGCCACATCCAATAATCATGCTCGTCCTAATGTCCTGTAAAACACAAAAGGTTGGATGCATCAATAGAGTACAATTGAGTTCTTTTGTAACGTGACTAATAGACAACAAATTGTGTGATAGGGAAGGAACATATAAGTAGTTGGACAATTTTAAATTTGTCAAGATATCAATTTTTCCGACTCCCTTTACAGGGATAATTCCTCCATTGGCTGCCATAACGTGAGTTTTTTCAGGTTTAGTTTGTAATTTAATATCCCGGGGGTCAAACGTCATTGTGTCTGTTGCACCACAATCAAAAATCCAAGACATATTTTTCGAGGGTTCATTATTTTGGATGGTATTTGCAAGAGAATAATTTTCAATGGACTTAAATGTGGGTTTTTGTGAGCTTGAGGGTTTGATTTGGGAAAAAGATTTAATTGGGCTAGAATTAGCTTGTGGGAAGGATTTTTGTATAGGGCCTGAATTACAAATGGGCTTTGGGCCAAATTGGAAAGCTGAAAAAAATGAGGGTTTGGGTATAAATACCCAAACCCTTTACCTTTCTTCTCCATTATAGGGTTCTCTCTAGTTTCTACTGCCATTACTACTCCTCTACCTCCTTCCCTTTCACTACCGCCCTCGTTGCTGGTAACCTCTTGGCTGCCCACGACAGCGGCTGTTTTCCCTCCGCCATTGCTATTCTTCCTCTTCCTCTCATTTGACCACCAATCAGGATATCCGATGATTTCAAAATAGCCTTTCCTTGTATGTTTTGTTTTTTAGCAAAGAGTACACTTAAGTTTGGATTTGTCTTGACAGAATTATTTCCCTTTACCGGAGTTTGACCATTTTTATCCTTGTATCACCATTCTGGCTACTACTATTCCCGTTATGCCTAGACCGCTGCCTAAGCCTTATTGCGATGTGTTCTTTGTTGTCAGAATGATGACCCGGGTTGCCTCTTTTCTAACAACTGCATAGGCTACCTCTGGTGACGGTAAAGGTTCTAACCTTAGTATTTTCCTTTTGATTTGATGATGTTCTTGATCTAAATCATTAAGAAACTGAAACAATTTCTATTCTTGCCGGATTTTACCATATGTGGCTATGTCAGTTGCTGAAACATCAAATTTGGTTCCCTCCTATCGATCTCGCCCCAAACCTCTTGTAAGGTAATCCACAAATTTTCTAAAGGCTACCGTTTTGTTTCATACTATTGATCTTCGAATGGAGATCAAAAGTCTGGAGTTTATCTCTACCACTACTGTAAGTTGTGGTAAGTATATTCCATAATGCTTTAATAGTGGGAAATTCAGTCAGGTTACTAGCTAATTAAGGCTCACTATTTTGAATGAGCCAGTAAAAAATGATTAAATCGTTTTGTTCCCATCTTTCAAAAGCTTCATCTTCAGAGTTTGAAGGGACTGGAATTCCAATCAAATGACTCAGTAGAGCCTTTGACTTTTCATCGATTGCAACTTTCATCATGCGTGACCATAACGCATAATTCTGATTATTAAGTTTCATGTTGATACTGAGGTTGTCTGATAAAGTTTGCTTTAAATTCTGATCGTTGAGACTGGATTTTAATAGATTTGCTATTTGGGCTGATAGGTCACCATTGTTGCCCTTAGTTTGCTTCTTCAAGTTGATGTCTCCGGACTTGGTAGCCGAAGACTGTTGGGTATTTCCAGAGATAGGCATTTTTCGCCTTCTTCAGACATGGTAGCTGGCTTTCTTAAGGTAAGCGTGGCAAGTGATGAGATTGCAGATTAAGATCCTAGAACCATAACATGCTTTGATGCCATGATAAAACTACTATTGTATGTATTTGAAAAGGATTTCTATTATTTAGTTGTGTTTTCAAATGGAGAATTACACTTCTTTATATAGTAGATTTACAAAGGAGATAAAGGAAAGACATTGAATGAAAATAAATGTATTTCTGAAACTAAAAACTGTAATTGGGGAATTCTTGAATTTGTGGCTATCAATTGGGATATGATGAATCTTAATTCTGATCCCAAATTCTTTCCTTTTTAACACTATCAATGATGTGTTTTGTAACAACATATCTACAACTGAAGAAGATGATTGTATAATGGGAGATCAATTACATACTACATGCATGTTATTTCATACAAAAAAAACTAGAAACGTAGAAAAGATGAAAAGAAAATTATGCGAATATGGGAGAAAAACACAAAAAGTATTTCTCTTCAAAAAATTTCAATATAGAGTGGAGGAAAAAAAACAAGACATAAATTTAAAAAGTATTTTTTTCTCTAGTTATAATTAGTTATGTAATAGTTTCTACAACTTATAAGTTTGTTTTGGTACCTTTTATAGTCAACCTCACGGTTTAAAATCATGTCATTCAAGGTGTTCGGACCCCCCTATTTATATACAAGCTCAGTAGATCTTACGAGATCAATGTGGGAATTTTATTCCTAACACACCCCCTCATTGTGATTGTGAAGTTAATGTGTTATAAGCAGCTTAAACGATAATGTCCACTTCAGTGCTGTTTACCGCCAACCTCACAGTTTTAAAACGCGTCATTTAAGTTAAAATCTTCAGGGCTCGGTTTATGTACAAGCTCAATAGATCCTCCAAGACTATTTCATTGCTAATATCCAACTTTTTAGGTTATATAAGTTCAAAGTAGCTTATGAATAATAAGCTATTTTTGTGGGTAATTGCACCCACAAATTATATATTTATGTGGGTAATAGTGAAGTATTATATATATATATATATATATATATATATATATATATATATATATATATATATATATATATTAATATTATTAGTATTATGGAAAAATGCACGAAGACCCTTTGAATTTGACATCTTTTATCAGATTTAGTCTTGAATTTTTTAAAGTTTCAATGAGCTCCCTGAACTTGAGGAAAATTCACTAGTGTACCCCCTCTCAATGGCACGTACCAACTTCTAGTTGGAGAATAAAATCAAGAAAAATAAAATATTTGAAAAGTCAAACCAACCAGAATTTGAGAAGTGAATTTAAGGAGAAAAATGGTGTACTTTTGTCAAGTCCATGAAATTAATTGAAATTTTTGAAAGTTTAGGATAACATTTGACGAAAATTACCAAATTCACGGAATGTTAATGCTCATAAATAAAAGTGAAAACTTTTTAAAAGTAACATTTGATTTCACTCATTTGCAAAACGGGGTCTTTGGTTTCAAAAGAGTGGTTTATTGGTCATGTATAGCTTATATAATCGATCGGAGAGGGTGAATGACTAAAAAAGATTCTTTTTAACCATTTTGAAGACTTAAACTCAAAGATAGATTTATAAAGATGTAGATGTTGTGCTGAGTTAAATCTGTACTGAGTAAATTAAAAAACTCAATTTACCAAAGCTCGTGCTAAATAAAGTCTTTACTCAGTAGAAAAGCATAATACTGAGTGAATGACAAAGAGAGATAACAGATATAGATATGAATGATGAGCAATCGCAATACTGAGTAAATAAATAAGTAAAGTTTAGAAATTAAACACAATGATTTTATATTAGTTCGGTTGCCGCCTACTCTAGTCCCCAAATACCTTGTCTAAACTTTAGTCTACAAATGTTTAACTCCTCAGAGAAACCTTCACAAGAGATAATGATCACAGAAGGTATCCTTCAATCTATAATTTAATCTCACTAAGTTGAATCTTCAACCTAGATTCCTCAGTATATCTTTAAAAGATGAACTTGAAGAAAACAGTTTATAGGTTTTTGTTTCTTCTAAGAATGCATAATCTTAGCTAAATATCTTAGATTTTGATGACTCTCTCGTTTGTCAGAAATCTTAGTTAATTTGAGTGCTTCTTGACATAATGGAATTTCTGATGCTGAGTAATTTGACAAAGATTTTATCTCTTTGAAGTTCAGGTGTATTCATTAAGTTTTGAATTTCTGCTTCAATCTCCTTTTATAGAGGCTTCTTGAATTAGTTGTTGTTGCAAACTTATACTTATTCTTATTTTCATTGTAATTCAAATCTTTGTTCTAAGATTTGAAGCTATCATTGTCTAATAAAATGAATATGTTAAGAGATGGATTCAATACGTTGTGAGACAAACTGATTCAGGCTTGGTCTTGGTCAAAATCTGCTAGAGAGAGAGTTGTGCTTATCTGCTACTTATCTTCTTCCCATATACCTAAAATTCAGATATCTTCTACTTATCTCCTAGTCAGCAATGTCATTTATTCATCAAAGTCTTCTTCAGATTCTTCTTCTGAGGAGTTAGCTTTAAGAACAATAGCTCTGGTTTCTTACTCTTTTACTTTGCTTTTCTTGGAGTCCTCCTCATACTTTGTTAAGGACATCTCCTGGGTCAGCAAGTTTCCAATGAGCTCATCATACTTGTCTATTTCATGAGTTTCCTTGATGGTGCTCTTTTTAGAATCCCACTCCTTGGAGTGTCTTCTGAGAATCTTCTTGATCATCTCTTTTTTTCAATCTGTTGATGATGTTCATGAACTGAGTATTCATGTTCACTGGAATCCATCTAGAATAGTTCATATTCCTTGGTTATTAGATTGATCTTGGTCTCCTTGACATTGTTTGTACCTTCATAAATAACCTCTATCTTTCACCATATTTCCTGTGTTGTCTCGCAATTTGATACCCTATTAAACTCAAACAAGTCTAACATACGGTGTAACTAATTAATTAATGTTGCATTCTTATTAAGGAGATTCAGATCAACAATATTATAATCTTCAGGTTCTACAAAAACTCTTTGACCATTCCTCACTTTAGTTGGAATATGGGGGTCATTTTAATGGCTAACCATGCAAGCATGCTCTGATATTAAATAAAAATTTTCATTCGATTTTTCCAAAATGTATAATGTTGGCCATCAAAGAGTAGAGGTCTGATTATAGGCATTCCTTCTTTAAGGAGGGTAGTCTATCCAATACCACGTACATGAGATGGATTATTATAAACCATAGATTCTTTAACTCAAGACTGTGAGATCTTAAACTAAGCACTTGCTATGATACCACCTGTTGGTCCTATATAGCTTATATAATCGGTTAGAGGGAAGTGAATGACTAAAAATTGATTCTTTTTAGCCCTTTTGAAAAATTTAAGTCAAAGATAGCTTTATAAAGATGTGGATGTTGTGTTGAGTTAAATCTATACTGAATAAAATGAAAAGCTCAATTTACCAAAGTCTGTGCTAAGTATAGTCTTTACTCAACAGACAAGCAGGATGCTGAGTGAATAATAGGTAGAGAAAGAAGACATAAATATGAATGTTGAGCAATTGCAATAATGAGTAAATAAAGAAGTAAAGTTTAGAAATCAAACACGGTGATTTTATACTAATTCAGTCACCGCCTACTCCAGTCCCCAGGTACCCTACTTGAGCTTTAATCTGTTGATGTTTAACTCCTTTAACTAGGCGGAAAAGCCTTGACAGATCCCGATTATAAAAGGTACTCTTGAATCTATAATCTAATCTCACTAAGTTGAATACCCTCTTCAACCTAGATTCCTCAGTATATATCTTTAAAATATGAAAAACTTGAAAAAAACAACTTATAGATTGTTCTTTCTTCTTACAATAATATAATCGTAGCTATATATATAAGATTTTCATAACTCTCTCATTGTCAGAAAGCTGAGTTGAATTTGAGTGCTTCTTGAAAGAATGGAATTTCTGATTCTGAGTAATCTGACAAGGATTTCGGCTCTTTGAAATTTAGGTATATTCACCAAATATGAAACTACTGCTTCAATCTCCTTTTATAAAGGCTTCTTGAAATAGTTGTTAATGAAAACTTGTCCTGAATTCTTCTTTCCCTTGCGATTCAAATCTTCCTGTTGTGAGATTTGAATATGTCATTGTCTAATAGATTTAATCCGTTAAGAGATAGATTTAATCTGTTAGGAGACAAACTAATTCGGTTTGATCTTGGTCGGAATCCGTTAGAGGGAGTTGTGATTGTCTGCTACACGTTTTATTCCCATATTCTTGAGATTTTGACATTTGCAGTCGTATGCGCTTGAATTGGAGTGCAGCACATTTTTTCCGTTAACCTTGGATTGTAGTACTAATCTTCCAGACAAACCGTATTGTTGACTTTGTCCTTGTCGCGGAATATTCTTTTTTACTTTTATGCAGATCCACATTAATTTCTGCAAAAGTAACTCAAATAGAATATTACTTAACGAAACAAGTTAAAAGGAAAACAGAGTTTACAGGTCAGCATTGAACCAAAGCATATATCGAAAATACTGATTTTAATTTAAATTATTTTGTGCTGAGTAATTTATTTACTTAGCATCATGCTGAGTAACTAATTACCTTTCACAAATTGAGTTAAGAAAATAAGCACAGGATGGCATGCTGAACAAGTCTCCTTTGAATATGCTCCTTCTTGGCAACTCAGTTTCCAACCTCAATATTAACTTAATTATACCGACATATTTTACCTTATTCATTTCCAAAACTCAAGACACTATGAACTATTATTAAGTTGGGTTCAATATGGTGTTACATTAAATATTTTTAAAAATTCAGCATTATAATAATTTAGTCATTATTTAAAATTATACCTCAAGATTCGACTAATTTTCAGAGTTTTTTATTTTTATTTTTTATGATTTTTTAAATTTATTATCATGATTAAATAAAAAAATATTTGTACATTTCATAAAATTACATAATTTATCAATGATGTATGTTGTGTTTTTTGAAACCATCCCGCAAAAATTGAAAAAAAACGAAGAACATTACTCATTTTCATGACATAATTTAATATTGAGAATTCTCTATTTATAAATTTTTTGAAATCACAAATTTCTTTTGCAAAAAAAATTTTTGTTACATAAATAGTGAAACGATATATAGTTTGCTATAAAATAATACAATGTTAGTGCACCTGTCAGCAGTGGCGGAGAGAGGGGTGGGGCAGCGGGGCACGTGCCCCACCGGCCACCAGGCACCGGCCACCAGGAACCTCCTTTATACCCTCCGTCAATAAACGGTGAACGCTGTGCAGAACATGATTTTGTGCCCCACCCTTTGACCACAGACACAGAACAGCAACTGGTTAAGAAGCAGTGGAGAAATGAAGGCGTTGAAGATACTAAGGGGGAAAGAATTTTGTTTAAACTTTTAATTATATAAGAGTTTGATATGAAACGGTCACGTTTTGCACATATACTCAAATTTAAAATCAATTTTACTTGGTTTGTGGCCACCTGTCCATCAATTCGCCAGCACATGCACTTTCAATTTTTTTTTATTTCCCCTCTTTTCTCCTTTCATTTTATTTTTCTTTTAATTCCCATTTTTGAACCAATAACTCAAGTGCTCACTACATTGTTATTCATTCCCAACTCATCAGTTTTCAAGCTACTTAATATTTATGTTAATTAATTTACAAAATCATGTTGAAGGTTTTTTTATTCTAACTAAAATTTAGGAAATTAAGATTTAATTGTATTTTAGCTTATTATGGTGGACTAAAATTAAAATTATATGTGAATAATGTTTGTTTATTAGTGAAATTAGGATCAGATGTTGAATGTTAGATTTAACAAATTTAAGATTATATTTCTTGAAATTGAAATTAGGTTTCCTCAACAAAATTGGGTTAAATGGGTTTAGTGAAAAAAGTTTGGGTAAATAGAAAAAAAAATGTTATAGAAAAAAAATGTTGTATAAAATAACTTATGATTAATTTAACTTTTGAGTTAAAATAATAATTTGGTAAAAATTGATAGATAAATTTAATTGTTTGATTGTTTTGTTTTAACTTTTAAGAATTAGATGAGTTGAATAGGGATTTGACAAAATACATTTTCGAAGTTATTATGGAAAGAAATTTTGAATCAGTAGTGCAATGCATGTTGATAAAGTTATTGAAAAAAAAAACAATATACAAACATAAATGTTTCATATGACTGTTGAATGTTTTGTTAACTTGTATATGCATATTTTTTTCGTAGACTTTTAATGTATGTATTTATTTAACATTTGATACATTGTCGTTTAATTTGTATTACATTACTTTTTTTGTTGGATTGTTTTTCTTATTTATATTTGTACCCCACCGGAAGTAGAATCCTGGCTTCGTCACTGCCTCTCAGTCCAACTGAACCATAATTTCCAATAAATAAATAAATAAACTATAGATTAGTACATGCAGTTTAGCTTTTTGTACAGTCAATAGCTTAATATTAAATTAAGCACACCATTAATCTTGTTTTTAACTGAATTAATAAATCAATTATTACAAGACAAAATGCAAAGAATCTTTCCATTTTTGGAAAGCTACACCATAATTATAAGGTACAAGTCATTTTCATTTCATATTTTACTTTTAGTGTATGACCCTTTCAAGTAGTTGGAAATACTTTCTAACTGGTAGACAACAACTTCAACAATTATTTAATATTATATGAAATTGGTAGACCTCTACATCCAGCGGTTTATGTTGTGTTTGGGCTGGCACACCACATAAAATTTACATTTTTTACTTCAATTCTTGAATAAGGAGTTATTAAATTATTTAAATTTTATAAATTGCTATATATATAAATTTTGCAAAATAGTATATAATTGAAAATTTATAAGTATTGTGAGTGATTGAATTTTTTTCAACCAATGTCTTTCGTCTATTCGACATTAATTAATAGTTCTAATTATTTTGTTACAATTATATTTAACTATTTTTAAAATAAAAATGTTATTATCAACAACAAACAATTAAGAACAACCAAAACATTAATATGACAATAACATTTAAACTAAACGAGCCTATGATCATCGATGAAATTGAAGTATTAACATTTTTATACAATTTTATAGGAATATCGACATTGGTGTTGAAACATTATATATCTGTAGTAATTAATTACTTTTTGCTATATATATATATATATATATATATATATATATATATATATATATATATATAACAAAAAATTTTTTGCTGGTAAATCTGTTTTTTATTGTGATGAAATAAAATTATCTTAAAAGTAATAATTCTCCAATTTTTCTAATTTATTTTTTATAGCTTTTAAACTATCGATCGATATAGCACTACGTGATTTGGAAAGTGAAAGAGTAAAAATATTAAAAAATATAGAATAGAAAATTATTCGTGTGCTAAATATAATAGTACATATATAATATTATAAAAAATTTTATTCCAAACAAAAAGTGTGCATGATATTACTCATTACTCAAATAATGACACGTAGCAAAACAGCATAATTTCTTTCTGAATTAATAATTATATTTCACCAAGGAAAGCAGACCCTTTAAAAAAACTTTAAAACACTATAAAAATAATAAAAAATTTCAACCTCAATTTTCCCTTTTGAGTTTTTAACATGTTACTTTTAGGTTAATGTTTCTGAAATGGGACATTATTTATAAGTCTCCTCACACCTAACCTCATTATGTATCTATTCTATAATTTAATTATTGAAAAAAAAATTGTCACGATAATGACAATTCTTAGTACTCTTACCCTCTTTTTATTACACACTTAACCTCGTTTAATATTATTAAGTATGGTTAAGACTCAACTCAAGAGTCTTTGGTTTAGAAAAGGGATTCAATGGGTAATAGGATGTTGGAATCTCACATTTTATTACGGTATGAACATGAAATGTTCCTTAATTAATCAGCCTTTTGAGATTACAGGTGAATGCTCACATTGTTATTTGCCACCACAAATTACTCTCATTGTGATTGTAAAAGACGAAAAAACCCTCAACCTATACCTATCCTCATTTTCTTTCTCATTTCCGATTCAAATACACTTTTATAGCAACGGAAGTACACGTGTCATATATTGATCAAGTGTTCACGGAGAATGTCAAGCAACTGACTAAGTTCAGTGGAAACATTCATGCTAGTGACTCGACACACTACCTCAGAAGTTTCTAAATGTTTGGCCAATTGCTTGAGTGTTCTTCGTGAAGTTAAATTTCAAAAAAGTTTTAACCAAAAAATGTATTTTTTTCTTTAATGGGCAGTACAAATCTGACGGGAGGTAACAACTCAGTTAATTTTATCTTTCATCTCCAATTTCATTATTAGTACTAATTTTCACACTTTGATTCATATTGAAATATAATGCAATAAGCATTTTTTTGTATATATCGCTATAATACTTTAAGCAATTAATCACAGATTTGAGTTCACATATAAGTGGGTTGGAGTGAAAATTGTCTTCATATTTAATGTAAGTGTAAATTGCACAATTTAAAAAACCCGCAAATTGTTGTTGGTTCCATAGTTTTTAATTAAGGAAACTTAAAAATGTACCTTATGATTTCACTCATTTGCAAAATGGGGCCTGAAATAAACTTTTTTCAAAACGGGGCCTAAGGTTTGCAACCGTTAGCAAATCAACATTTTTCTCTGAACCGATAGTGAAGCTAATGTGATAAGGGGTAAAATTGACAAATACACACCTTTTTGTAAAAAAAACAAAATCAATTCATCTACCATCAATGAATCACAAATTTATTTTGAACAAATCCTCCATCCCTCAATTCCAGTTAGGGGTGAGCAAAACTCGGTTCGGTTCAAAAACCGAACCGAACCGAATCGAACCAAAAACCGAATGGGGGGAATTTTAGAACCGAAAACCGAACCGAATTGTTTCGGTTCGGTTCGGTTTTCGGTTTTAAATCAAAATTATATTTTTTTTATTTTAAATTAATTTTTTTTCCATAAAATAACTAAAAATCAATATAAATAATTTTTAACACATGTAATTTATTGTTGATTTGAAAAAGAAACCTTAATTTTCAAGTATTA
>CATIWQ010248191.1:0-23523 GCA_949673415.1 Euphorbia schlechtendalii | reverse complement strand
ATCTCGAATAAGTCCTATAAGTATTGAGTGTGTTTAAAGTGTTGGGAAACTATAGCCATAATACTTTGAAATTGATCAATAAAGGATGAGGGTATTAAGAGTGAAAAATCAAAAGAAAGAGAAGATAACCAATGAGTTATGTAAAAGGTGAGGAATGGTAAGGAGCAGAAATTGCAACCATTCATTGAGTGAAAAAAAGAAAAGAAAGGATAGTATGAAAAATGGGTGCAAAGTACAAAGTACTTCAAAAACATATGCTTAAAAGAAAAAAAATGAGAGAGTGGTATGGAGCATAAAATGCAACCACTAAAAAATGGGAGAGTGGTATGGAGCATAAAATGCAACCACTGAGAGTGTTTTAGGATCCTAGGTTACCTAAAAATGCCTTGAGAGAAAATTAATCAAAGTGTGCTTTCTATGTCCTTTATACTTTTTACTATGCTTAAGAGAAGGTATATACGAGTATGCATATAACGCTTATATGAAGATGCGATTCGGTTGACTCTCCATTAAGAACAAAGGTATGTAACTAAGCTATATAAATTATTACAAATTTATGGGAAATTTCGGACTTCTACTTGAATCTTATGCAACGTGGGAATGTGGTACTCATTGCAATAGTCTTTCGCCAAATGAGGTACAAACTTGATTACCTATTTATACACTTCCGTTGAATTTACCTTGAGGACAAGGTAAAAGTTAAGTGTGGGGGTATGATAAGGGTATAATTACACTTATAAAATAATTTGAAATTTTGGAATGAAGAATGGATAGATGTATGTATGGAAGACTAGAGATTCTAAATATATAGATTTTCCCTACGAAATAAGTGTAGCAGAGAAAACATGCGAGTTCAACAAAGATGTTACGATTCACTAAACTAATCTAACAGATTCGGTTCAAAACACCCAAATGTTCAATTAATAGTCGTAGAGTAACACATGAAATGACTTTTCTAAATCTAGCACAGACGAATCAAGACAATTATATAAACCTGGACAACAATATTACTATGCTTATTACGGGTCACTCTCACATAGCCACATTTCACAAGTTACCATTCCAAAAATAGAATGGTAACTTCAAACTAAACAGCGTTAAAATCACAGATCCAGTGATTATATACAATCTCGTTAACCCCGATACAACTCTTAAAGTTAACTTCAAAGCATCTAACTTGATTAATTTAAAAGACTGAACATGAAATACGCATTATGACACATAGACATATCATAAACTTCAAAATAGAATGTATAAGTAGAAAGCAAAGCAAAGCAAAGTTGTAAGGTATGCAAGTGAAAGCTAAAGTTGATCAAACCGTATCCACTCTTTAATGGGAGTCATCAATTCCCGGAATTCCTGCATCTGCTTTGAATTCGGTCTCGGCCAGAAGAGATCCTCCGCTAGGATGCTATTCTTTACGAATTTCGAACAAACAAATATTGAAGAATGAAAACTTTTATTGATAAGTGATTTGCAAGTACACTTATACAACAATCGATCGATTATGTATAGAAATCTAGTGATCGAAACAAGGATTCGAATCACTTAAACAATTTCTCACTAACACTTATGAACGTAGCGAAACTAGATATTTTATTCTCTATCTACACACACACACTATATGTAACCCTATAATTGCACTCTAAGGTTGTACGAAATTGTAAGGTTTGGATTATTTATAGAGTTCGAAGGGTTGGGTCTATCCAAACGAAGAGTTGTGTCCATTGGTGAAAGATTGTATCACTTCATTGTGATTGGTTGAGAAGCTTTAATCTAATACACAATGGATAAGCACCTTTTCATGATTGGTTAACTTCTGATAGGTGTCTTCCCGTTGGTAGTTGATGGCAGTTGATGGTGGTGATCTCTCTTATCTGGCGGTTGGTAGTTAAGAAGATTTGACCAGAAAATAGTAGGAGTCGCGACCGCGATATACAAGTAACAACAGTGAATAATTGTCTGGAAACTTTCTGTTCTGAAGTATACAAGTCACGATCGCGAGTGATTTTCACGACCGTGAATTATTTTTTTTCTTTAGAATTCTTTTTGTAACTTGTACCGATCTTTGACAGCTTCGATCCGAAGCCAAATCTTTAAGTTTTACGCATCTTTTCGCACCTTTTTCAGTCTTTTTACATAGAATTCCACTTTAGATCATTTTACTCCCAAGATTTACCTAGTATCTGCATTTGCTTAAAAAACAACTACATACCACGTGAAATCTTTTATATGATGCACAAAAATGACTAAAACTATAGTGTTTAGTGTATAAAATTAATATGATAATAAGTGTAATAATACACTTATAATACCTCCACACTTAACTTTTGCCTTGTCCTCATGGTAAATTCAACAGAAGTATATAAATTGGTAATCATGTTCGTACCTCATTTGGTGAAAGACTATTGCAGTGAGTACCACATTCCCACGTTGCATAAGATTGAAGTAGAAGTCTGAAATTTCCCAAAAATTAGTAATGTGCAATTCATATAGCTTAGTTGAATAACTTTGCTCTTAATGGAGAGTCAACTGAATTGCATCTTCATGTAATCGTTATATGCATACTGGAAAATTACCTTC
This sequence comes from Euphorbia schlechtendalii, assembly GCA_949673415.1. NCBI lineage: Eukaryota > Viridiplantae > Streptophyta > Magnoliopsida > Malpighiales > Euphorbiaceae > Euphorbia > Euphorbia schlechtendalii. Next base: position 20,940 of record CATIWQ010248191.1, on the reverse strand, counting down.
TCTTAAGCATAGTATAAAGTATAAAGGACATAGAAAGCACACTTTGATTAATTTTCTCTCAAGGCATTTTTAGGTAACCTAGGATGCTAAAACACTCTTAGTGGTTGCTTTTTATGCTCCATACCACTTTCCCTTCTTTCAGTGGTTGCATTTTATGCTCCATACCACTCTCTCATTTTTTTTCTTTTAAGCATATGTTTTTGTAGTACTTTGTACTTTGCACCCATTTTTCATGGTATGCTTCTTTTCTTTTTTTTTTCACTCAATGAATGGTTGCAATTTCTGCTCCTTACCATTCCTCACCTTTTGCATAACTCATTGTTTATTCTCTCTTTCTTTTGATTTTTCACTCTTTATACCCTCATCCTTTATTGATCAATTTCAAAGTATTATGGCTATAGTTTCCCAACACTTTAAACACACTCAATACTTATAGGACTTATTCAAGATTTACATATAAAACTCATTGTAAGAATACAATTAGTTATTACTCTCTTAAACTTTTCAGAAGCATTAAACTAAAACTATATAACTTATACTAATTTATTTTGCATTGAAATATATATCGAAACTTACTTGGAATGTTTCTTTCGAGTGTTACTCACCACTCTTCCTTGCCAAATGTTAAATGTTGTGCTAATAACACTCAATTTCAACATGCTCTCAAATTTTGCACCAACATCAAACTTGTAATACCTAACACTCAAAATAACCTTGGACAAATGTTAGTAAAGTATAAGAAATGATAATGTATAACTAACAAAAATATCAAGAAAAATTTTCAAATTCTTCGATTTTTTCATTTTATTCATTTTTTTGGATTTTACGGGATTTTTACAAATGCCCCCCCACACTTGAAGAACACAATGTCCTCATTGTGAGACATTAATAAAAAATCAAAACTAGACACACAACTAATATAAAATAAGAGAAAGAAATTAAACCCGTTTTACTCTTCAAAAATCAAATCTGGTGGACTCGGAGAGATTTCCAAATTTTGCATTCTGAAGTATGTATTCAACTTCTGGTTCAATGAAATGTTGGATTTTGTCAGTTGACGAACATCTTACTGTATGGAGGCAATGTCTAGGCATGCTTGGTCGACATCTTCTATGAACTTTCCTCTCCAAGTATCACTTGTACTTCCCGAGGCTTGTCTTGAATTACCACTCTCGAATTGAACTTCCTCAACATCCTCTTCGTATGATTAGTTTTCTTGAGTAGTAGACTCTTACGTTGGTCTAAGCTTCCTTATCCTTACTTCATATGGTAAAAATGTAAACTTTACTCCTTCTTTAACCAGTCCTGCTCTCTTCATATACACGCCTCCCATAAAATTAAATTTCTCCCTTGGATTATTTGGTATGGTAATTGATTTTTCGATCCCAAAATTATCCCACAAGTCGTATTCGCACCTCCAACTCTAGTCTTTTTATGTGTAGTCAGACTAGCAATGGATTCCAAAATATACATCAGAAACATTGGTCGAAACTGAGAAACTACGCACTCTAATATTTCTAAGTCTTTCATTGACATCTTTATTGTTTCATGTCGAAATAGAAGACTTTGAGAAATAAATTTGTGAAGGTAGAGAAGGCTATTACTTTGGATGTTCTTGTTGGATGGATTCTTGACATCATATCGATCTAATCTCATTAATTCTATCCAGATATCTGTCAACTCATAATCTTCATATTTCTCAATATCATTAAAATTTCCTCTTAAACCAAACCATTTGATTAAATCCATCATTGGGAACATATATTCTTTTCCTTCATTCATGAATTTCTTCTACATAAAGTTTCCATCTTCAGCAAGAGTTACCAAGAATTCGAGGACCCAGTCCTCGCTAAAAGGAAATTGCATATTCACAAACTTCTCTAATCCAAATAGTGAAAAATATCTTTCTACTTCCGCTTGAATCCTAGCATAAATGGCAAAAATAGGATCATAGAAAATTGTACTGTGAAAACTCAAAGTTCTTGATTCTCAAGTATCTTTCCACTTCTTCATCACTATAGATTAGGAAGGGACATCCATACTTAATTTGTTGGTTGACTAACTTATTCTTCCCTTTGGTTTCTATAGACTTCTTATGAGCCTTTGAAATCAACAAAGAAATAACAGTGTTTGATTTGAAAAACAGAGAAAACTTGATTTTGTAAAGGATTGTGATTAAGAATAAGAGTTTTTAGTGAAAACAAAACAACAAAAGAAGTTATTTATAGAGAAATTAGGACAATCATTACCTTTCTAACGTATATATGATAAATATATCCATTAGAATATAGCTGTTATAGCAATAACTATTATGCAGATTACATAGGTCACGATCGCAAGAGTAAGTCGCGATCATGACTCTCTCTTACTCAGAAATAGAAAGTTCAGATCAAAATGATCACGAGCGTGACATAGGTCATGATCGTGAAATGCCAAAATCCAAAAAGTTTTTGTTCTTTTCTTTTATTTTTGAAAACACATTAACTTAAAAATATACACAAAATAATTAAAATCTATTATATTATACTATTTATGTATAATGACAATATAAGAGATTTAGGGATCAATGGATATTTTCAACCCCTTGACTTCATATTCATGGATAAAGTCCAACTTAACAACTTCTTGTATGCAAGCATCAATCAACTCTAGTTTCATGCAAATATCTTCATCCATCGGATATTTATCAGCTTTACCCATGTTAAATTCGACCGTATCATCACCTATTCTTAACTTAATTTTGCCTTCCAAAACATCAATCAATGCGTTGCCAATATGCATAAATGGTCTTCCTAAGATTATAGGACACTTTTCATCAATGCAAAATCTAGCACAACAAAGTCTGTTGAAAAAACAAATTTATCTACCTTAACTAGCACATCCTCTATTATGCCATGAGGACATTTAATAGACTGGTCGGCCAATTATAAGACCATATTTGTCCTTTTAACTTCATCATCGAGTTTCAATTCTTTGAAGATTGATAAAGGTATAAGGTTTATACTAGCCCCAAGATACATAAACATTTTGGGAAAGAAATGTTTCCGAGTTTACACGGAGTTGTGAAACTTCCTGGATCTTTTAGTTTGGTAGGCATTGTAGCTGTTATTATTTTTCTACAATCTTCAGTCAATGATACTTTAGATATTCCTTCTAAACTACATTTTTTAGATAAAAGTTCTTTGATACACTTACCGTGGTTAGGAATCTGAGTTATGGCTTTAATAAATGAGAGATTGATTACCAGACCTTTAAGTTTGTTGATGAAATCAATGAATTGTTTATCCTCATTCTTCATCTTCATTCTTTTTTGGAAATGGTGGTTGAGGGGGATTAACCTTTCTAGATTTAGGTTGTTCATCCATTCCTGCACTGCTATCAGATTTACTCGGATATTCATCCGGCACTTCAACAACATTATTAACAAGCATATTCAAACGATTTGGTTCATCTAGTAATTTACCACTACAAAGGGCTATAGCATGCACATTTTCCTAAGGATTTCCTTCTATGTTACTAGGTAGATGGCCTTTCCCTCTAGATGGAATAGCACTCGCTAATTGACCTACTTGTATTTCTAAATTATGAATGGAAGATGATTGATTTTTAAACATTTGATCCATCGTATTCTCTAACTTTTTGTAACATTCTTTCAACTCTGATTGCTTATTATAAACTCCCTCTAGAAAATTGTCTATTTTACTTGTTAATTACCCTATTCTATCAGTACTCTGGTAATTCTTTTGTTGATTATCACCATGCTTCCAATTAGAATTTCTATAGATATTTCCAATATTGTTATAAGTATTCCCTTGACTTTGAACATAACTTAATTGCTCACCTACACATGGGTTAAAGTTACACTCAAAAGTAGTGGGTCCAATTTGACCACAATTTTCACATGTCAAAGGGTTATTTTTACTTACATGCATGTTAGCTATTTTGTTAGATGAAGTAGTATTTGTGCTTGCATAATAGAAATAGAATTTAATTCATGGACCTTTTTTTAACTAAACTAAAAGATGTAGATGCAGCATGTGAATGAGTAGGATTAGTAATACTTACTTGTGCTCTTTCCACTGGCTACATACTATTGTTACTTACCATATCTTCCAAAAGTTCAAAAGTTTCTTGACTAGTTTTCTTCATAAGAGATCCCACAGCCGTAGCATCAATCATTCCCCTTGTAGCATGATTTATTCCATTGTAGAAAGTTTACAGAATAACATTCTGGGGTAAACCATGTTGAGGACAAACTCACTAAAGTTGCTTATAATGTTCTTAGGCTTCGTATAAGGATTCACTATCTTTCTGGGTAAAGGAAGTGATTTCTTTGATGAGTCTTGCGGTTTTGGCTAAAGGAAAATATTTAGTCAGAAAGGCTTGGGCTAATTGGTTCGAGGTAGTGATTGAATTTGGGGTCAACCAAACTTTCACTTTATCACGGAGTGTAAAGGGAAATAAGCGAAGTTTAACTGCTTATTTAGGAACATTGGGCATTCTAAAAGTATCACAGACTTCTAAAAAGTTTGCAATGTGAGAATTCGGATTTTCATTGGGTAGACCATAGTATTTCACATTGTTGCTAATCATTTAAAGTAATGCTGATTTTATTTCAAATTGATTCGCATCAATTGGTGGTCTAGCAATTCCTTGAATCTTACGTTGATGGTCGGAATAATATAATCCATAAGCCTTGGTTGAGGTTGATCCTGGTTTGGATTTGGATTTGGATTTGGGTTTGGGTTTGGGTTTTCAACTTGATATTGATTGTTAGCCATATTTCTTTCTTGTCTCTTATTTTTCCATCTTCTTATCCAACCAAATCATTTTTATTTCTGATTCGAAAGACGCCAAACTTTCTCCCAAACTACACGTACTTGGCATGCTCACGCTAGAAAGAAAACTCAATGAATAAGCAAGAAAAATATGTTAATAACAAGAAAATATAAATAAGAAAAATAAAAACAAATAATTTAAATAATATATAAAATATAATTACCCATTCTCTGGTAATTTGATCTTTAGAACGCACTTGCCATAACTGGCAACGGTGCCAAAAACTTGTTCACCACTAACTTGTTCACCACTTTTCTACTGATAAGTTTAATAACTTTTTCGCAAAGATTTTGGCTATATATTAATGGTGCCGAAAATTTGTTCATGTAAAGTATATGTTTTGTCAATACCACTTATCAAGATAGAAAAATGATGATAATTGCAAGTATACAGATATGATGTAGTTTTAAAAGATATCGATCCCACAGGGAAGGACTAGGTCTAAAGATCAACAAGGAAAATGAAATGAAGAAAATAAAATAATATAATTTGAAGTTTTGGATAGGAGGATTGGAATGAAGAATGGATAGATATATGTATAGAAGATTAGAGATTCTAATATATAGATTTTCCTACGAAATAAGTATAACAAAGAAAACATGCAAGTTCTAAAAAGTTATTACGTTCACTAAACTAATCTAACATAATCGGTTCTAGACACTCAGATGTTCAATGATTCACCGTAGAGCAACACATGAAATGACTTTTCTAAATCTAGCGCAAACGAATCAAGACAATTATATAAACCTGGACAACAATATTACTATGCTTAGTACGTGTCACTCTCACATACCACATTTAGCAAGTTACCATTCCAAAAATGTTGGCTCTCTAAACAATGTTAAAATCACAAATCCAGTGACTATACACAATCTCGTTAACCCAAAACTACTTTTAAAGTTAACTCCAAAGCATATAACTTGATTAATATAAAAGACTTAACACGAAATACGCTTTATGACACATAGACATATCATAAACTTCAAAATAGAAAGTATAAGTAGAAAGCAAAGCAAAGTTGTAAGGTATGCAAGTGAAAGCTAATGTTGATCAAACCATATACACTCTTTAATGGGAGTTATCAATTCCTACAATTCCTGCATCTGCTTTGAATTCGGTCTCAGCCCGTGCAGAACCTCTGCTAGGATGCTATTCTTTGTGAATATCGAACAAACGAATGCTGAAGAATGAAAACTTTTATTTATAAGTGATTTGCAAGTACACTCATACAACAATCGCTTGAATATGTAGAGAAATCTAGTAATCGAAATAAGGATTTGAATCACTTAAACATTTTCTCGCTAACACTTGTGAACGTAGCGAAAACTAAATATTTTTTCTCTCATCAACGCACACACTATGCACTATACACCATCCCACACTCTCTGCACTCCATTCCATGAAATTAGTGAGGTTTGGAGCCCTATTTATAGAGTTCGAAGGGTTGTGTCTATCCATAAGAAGAGTTGTGTCCATTAGCAAAAATTGTATCACTTCATTATGATTGGTTGAGAAGCTTTAATCTAATCCAAAATGGATAGGCACCTTTTCATGATTTGTTGACTTCTGATAGGTGTCTTCTCATTGGTATTTGATGGTGGTTGATGACGGTTGATCGCTCTTATCTAGTGGTTTGTAGTTAAGAAGATTTGACCAGAAAACTGTCGTAGTTGCGACCGTGATATACAAGTCACGAGCGTGAATACTTGCCTAGCAACTTTTTGTTTTGAAGTACACAAGTCCCGATCACAAATGATTGCCGTAACCGTGAATTGTTTTTTTTCAGAATTATTTTTGTAACTTTACCAATTTTTGACATCTTCAATCCTAAGCCAAATCTTTAAGTTCATGCATCTTTTCGCACATTTTTCACTCTTTTTACATAGAATTCCACTTTAGATCATTTTACTCCCAAGATTTATCTAGTATCTGCATTTGCATAAAAAACAATTACATACCACGTGAAATCTTTTATATGATGCACAAAAATGACTAAAACTATAGTGCTTAGCGTATAAAATTAATATGATAATAAGTGTAATTATACACTTATCACATGGATACGTGGCGCTCGAATAGAGAAAGATTAAAATCAACGCTAAGATTAACACCTGATTAACCAACTTATTAAAACAGTGAGTTCAACAATGGACGATTCCAATTAAAAAACATCTTTTGATAGACATGGGTTTTTGAGTTTTAACTGCGAAACCGAATCTCAATGTGTTACCTTAAAATATAAACGGTGTTAAATACGTGTTACCTCATTTGGCTGAGTTAAAATTTGATCTTCAACACTTAGCCAAATTTCTTGATTTTTCTTCATTTGGGGTTCTTCATTTTAATAAGCTTCCTAAGAACATTGAACTTCTCCTTGGTTAATGGTTTGGTGAATATGTCAACTTGTTGTTCCTTAGAAGGAACATGCTCTAGTTTGACAACTCCCATTAGCACATGATCCCTTGTGAAGTGTTGTCTTATGTTGACATGCTTCATCCTGTCATGTTGAACTAGATTCTATTTGCTACTTAATCCATAGTAGTTATGCTACACAACTTCCTGCTGTTATGTACTCAGCTTGAGCTGTACTCAATGCAACAGAAGTTAGCTTCTTGCTATACCATGAGACAAGGAATTCTCCAAGGAAATACCATCCTCCTGTGGTGTTTTCATGTCGAGCTTGTCTCTTCATTAGTCAGCATCTGTGAATCCTCTTGGAGTTAAACCTAAGTTGTTGGGATACCATAGACTTGCATCAAGAGAACCTTTCAAATACCTGAAAATTCTCTTTACAGTTGCCAAATGAGATTCTCTAGGGTAAGCTTGATAACGATCATAGTAGCACACATTATACTGAATATCAGGCATGCTAGTAATAAGATAAAGAAGAGAATTGATGATTCCTCTGTAGAACTTACTATTTACTAGTTTACCAGCTTCATCCTTACTTAAGATAGTATTAGTAGCCATGGGAGTGGATATTAGCTTTGAATGCCCCATATCAAACTTCTTCAGGATTTCTTTGACATACTTAACTTGATGGATGAAGATTCCATCTCACTTTGCTTGATTTGAAATCTAAGAAAAAAATTGAGCTCTCCAATCATTGACATTTTAAACTCGCTCTTCATCTTCTTACAAAACTCCTTGCACAGCTTCTCATCAATTACTCCAAAAATGATCTCATTAACATAAATTTTGACTAGTAACACATCTTCTTATCTTCACCGGATAAACAGAGTTATATCTACTTTCCCTCTTTCATAGCCTTTGTTGTCAACCTCTCATACTAAGCTCTTGGAGCTTGCTTCAATCCGAAGAGAGCTTTCTTTAGTTTGAAGATATGCTCAGGATTCTTCGGATCTTCAAAGCCTAAAGGTTGGCGGGCATAGACTTCCTCTTGGATGAATCCATTCAGGAATGAACTTTTTACATGCATTTGAAATAGTTTTAAGATCATATGGGTTGTGAAAGTACACAAGATTTGAATTTCTTCAAGCCAAGCTATAGGAGCATAAGTTTCATCATAATTGATGCCTTCTTACTGATTGTATCCTTGAGTAACAAGTCTGGCCTTGTTCTTGACAATAATGCCATCTTCATCAAGCTTGTTCTTGATAACCCATTTGGTGCTGATGATTGATTTTCCTTTGGGCTTTAGAATTATATCCCAAACATCATTACGCTTGAATTAATCCAGCTCCTCGTGCATCGTGATAATCCAATAATCATCTTTTTCTATATCTTCGAGCATCTTGGGTTCAATCAATGAGATGAAAGGTGGATGGCTCATCATCCTACTGAACTGACCTTGCGTCATCACTAGATTGTGAACATCATTAACAATGTTGTCAGGCGAATGGTTACGATGAGTTCTAATCTCTCTTGATATATTTGAATCTACAACTAGAGGATTTGCAATTGATTGTTGAGGCTGAGATTGATCTTCAACATCATTGAAGTTGATAGGTAGATTATCGTCTTCTTTAACTTCCTCAACTTTTAGGTTCTAGTGCTAGGTTGGGCAACATAAAGAGTGGCATGCTGAGAGGATTTTCTTACCGGGTTACTCAATCATCTTCATTAGATGGAAGTCTATCTACATTGTTAGTTTCATCAAAATCCACATGCAGAGACTCCTCTAATAGGCAGGTTCTTTTGACAAATATTCTATATGCCCTACTATTAGTTGAGTGTCCAAGAAAGATACCTTCATCAGCCTTTGGATCAAACTTACCTACCTGCTCCTTGATGTTAAGAATAAAGCACCTATAACCAAATAATCTGAGATGACCAATCTTAGGCTTGCACCCTCACCAAAGCTCATAAGGTGTCTTCTCAAGAATTGGACGAATTAAAACTCAATTCAAGATATTATAAGCTATGTTAACAGCTTATCCCCAATAGTACTTTGGTAGATTGTTATCACTCAACATGGATCGAGTCATCTCAACTATGGTTATGTACTTCCTTTCTACAAACCCATTTCGTTGAGGAGTATAAAGAGTAGAAAAGTTATGGTCAATGCCATGTGCTAAACAGAATTCTTCAAAATGCAAATTCTAAAATCACGTCCATTATCACTTTAGATGTTATTGATTTTAGTTCCTATTTCATTCATTATCCAATTACTGAGTTTGACTAAAGATTCATATGTTTCATCTTTGCTACTCAACAAGACTACCTACATGAATCTCGTGAAGTAATCCACAACCACCAACGAGAATCTCTTACCTCCCATGCTCATAAGCTAAACTGGGCTAAAAAGATCTAGGTGGAGGAGCTCCAACGGTCTCTTAGTTACTACGTGATTAATTGACCTAAATGATTTCTTATATTGCTTACCGAGCTGGCAAGCTGCGCAAAGTTTATCCTTCTCGAAGCTGATACTGGGTAAAACCATAACTAGTTGCTTTTTTGCCAGTTTAGATAGAATGCTCATATTTATATGTCCCAACCTTCTATGAAAAAGCCACGAATTATCCTCCTTAGATACAAGAAAAATATTAGTGGAGCCCAAGGAAAAATCAATCATATACACATTATCGATTCTAGGAGTAAAGAGTATAGTAAAAGGGTCTTACAGTTATTAATTGAGCGACTTGCTGAGTCGAATGTAAATAGCCTACCTTTTTCACAAAGCTAAGCTACATTGAGTAAGTTGAACTTGAGTCATTTAACCAGAGAAACCTCTTCTCTGACACCAATAGTGCTACAGCCCACAATCTTGCCTTTTTGGTTATCTCCGAAACTAACAATTCCATTTCTTTTATGCTCCAATGAGATGAACTGCATTCATCTCCCATCATATGCCTTGAGAACCCATTATCCAAATACCACATTACAGTGTCATTAGCAGATTTAAGGCTCACTTTCAAACCAATAACGTTTTCTTAGGTACCCATGCTTTCGAGCTTGGTCCCCCCTTATTATCAGTGCTTAAGTTAGTCCAATCATACTCATCATAATAACCATTTTTATGCCTACAAAGAACTATAGCATGTCTAGGTTTGTCATAAAAACCACACACTGCTTTTGCTTGAGGCTGGCTGGCTTTTTTCTTTTTAGAGGAATTCTTCCTCTTAGAATTGCGAGTTTGGTTACTCAAAGTTTGATTGTTGACTAGAGGAGGAACCTGTTTCTCCTTTAAAGTGGTTATCTCAATAGTCAACGCATCTAATCCCTTAGTGATCTTGTTGTTGTGACATTCATGATACTCAGCTTTTTCTTGAAGAAAGTGGATATTAAGAGACAAGGAAGCGATAGTGTCTTCCTGGGCTTCACTTCTCCTCACTAGCTCCTTGATGTTTTTTCCTAGCTTATTAGTCAGTTTCATAACATCAAAGAGTACTTCGGTGAATTCCTCAATGGATAAAGGGATTTCAGGATGTACCTCATCTTGAGAGAATTTCCCTTTATCACACTTAGCTTTAGAGTCAATAGTAGATTGATTGTTCTTAGAAGCAGATGTTGAGCTCTCACCCCTTTCATTTTCGATCGCCATTAAGTAAAGGTTGACGAAATCTATTGCTTCTTCATTAGATGATGAAGATTCTTTAGAATCACTCCAAGTGGTAGCATGTGCCTCATTCTTCTTTGCGAACCTCTTCTTATATATTTCCTTCTTGGACTTAGGATAGGATGATTGGATATGGCCTTTTTCACCACAGCCAAAGCACTTGATGTCTTTGTTGTGTTCCTTCTTAGGTCCTTCCTCTTCTCCTCGTTAGTGCTGAGTTGACTTATTTTCAGCGAGAAACTTCTTCTTGCTGAATTTCCCATCCTTCTTCATGAAGAGTTTGAAATGCTTAGTTAGAAAGGCCATTTGCTCATCAAAATCGTAGCTGGTGGATTCATCAGATGAATCAACTTTAATGATAATGCCTTCGCCCTCTCTCTCCTTTCCCTTACACCTTTTTGAGTCATTGGTATATTCTCTCAAGGACATTTACTAAGTCAGCATGGTGCCTATTAACTCATAATAGCTGTAGGTCTTAATATCATTAGCCTCTTTGATCAGGCTCTTCTTGGCATCCCACTCTAAGGTAAGAGTGCGGAGAATCTTCTTCACCATCACTTCCTTGGTGAACTCCTTGCCTAATCTTTTCAGTTCATTAAAAATATTAATAAACCTCATATTCATGTCTCGAATACCCTCTCTAGTACCCATCTGGAACATCTCATACTCTCTCAGCATGAGATTGATCTTCGACTCCTTGATCTTGTCAATCCCCTCATAGGTAATCTCCAGCTTCTTCCAGATTTCTTGCACTGTCTCACAGCCCGAGACCTTGTTAAACTCTATAAGATCTAGCACACAATGTAAGTAATTGAAGGCTACGACATTCTCTTTGAGAAAGTCAGCATCATCATAATCTTCCGGATCAACTAGAACACGTTCCCCATTCCTTTCTTTGGTAGGAATTCTTGGGCAAAGCTCTATAGCGAGTCATGCTTGTATGCTTTGAGATTGGATGAAGTTTTTCACGCAATTTTTCTAAAACGTTTAATGATTACCATCAAACAGCGAAGGCCTGGTTACAGACATTCCCTCTTTGAGAACTGTCTGTCCTGAGCCAGAACTGAATAGTTGTAAGCTATTTCGTATCTTTAACTCAAAGACTGTTAGTCTAAAATTTGAGCACTTGCTCTGATATCCCTTGTTTGTCCTAAACGGCTTAATATAAATAGCAAAGGGGTTGAATGTGTTTCTTAGTTCTTTAAGGTTTATAAAAATCTATTACCAAGTTCACTTTTTAGATACGTGTTGAGTGAAACTAACTAAGCTGGGTCGAAAAACTGTAAACTGCTAAGCTTCGCTAGCATAGTTTATCTTCAATCGCTGCTAGTACTTTACTCAGCTCGGTTTGTTTTTTGAAGCAACTCTTGTAAAATGAAAGAATGATGAATGAGATATGCGCAATAAAGATAAGCGAGCAAGGATAAAAAGTTAACACCTAAGATTTATTTTGGTTCGGCCCCTAGCCTACCTCCAGTCCCCGGATTCCTTTCCAAGCTTTAATCAACTAGTGGTTCCTTCCTTCCTTAGGTGGAGAAGCCTTTACAACAGGTAGACAAGATTATAGAAAGTACCTCTTTTGAACTACCTCTCAAACACGGTTTAGGTACCCTTCCAAAACTGTCACTCAGATTTCTTAAAGAAATTGTGAACTAAGGATTTCAACTTATAAAACTCATTGAATCCTATACAATATTAAATCTTAAGTGTTATCTCTCTATTACAAATAGATTTTGACAATTCACGTTTTCTTGATTGCTTAAGTTGGAATTTTTGAATGTTGGGATTTATTGAATAGAGTTTCAGCTCTTGAAGAAATTCAAGGTGATTCATCAAGTTTGAACGTCTGCTTTAGTCTTCTATTTATAGTTGAAGGTCTTGGAAGTAGCCATTGCAAACTTCTCATCCTTACAGCTTCCTCATTTTCTCTTCTCTTCAAATATTTCGAATTTTCCCTCTTGAAACAAATTCCTGGACATTTAGAGATAGAGATTTCGAACGAGGAGGCGCAAGATTAATTCGTTAATCCAATGCATCAAATACTCATTTTTCTTCAAGCAGTAGATTTTGATAGAGAGGCGCGTGAGATGCGACGTGGATTTCTATGAATGGTTGACTTGCTGACGTAGCAGAGTTGCGCAAAGACATTGAGAAACAACGCATGTCAGAGGATTTCTTTTATCTTGGATTTTAGTGAGGATTCTCTAACATTCTGTACTAACACCTTTTTGTTTGTGAGGACCACATGAATATCGTCTTTAATTTCAATGCCTTTTCTCCTGAAAAGCATCAAAGGAATATTCTCTTTCTCACAGAAACTGTTAAACGCATATGGGTCAAATATTTCTCTATGTGTTGAAAAAGAACTCAGCTTTTATAAATAAAAGCTAACTTAGCTTCATTGAATCTATAACTTATAAACTATGTAAACTAACTTAACTTAGCTTTTCTTACTCTAAGCCATAACTTAATTAATATCTTAGTAAACTAAGTTATTTTCCCTTAAACATCATCAAGTAAACTTGATTAATCAAGAGTCTAATTAGTACTCAATTAATATCACTATCTTAGTCAGCTTGTTACTTCCAAAACGTTTTAACTATTGTGAGGTACTATTAACTTGGGTTCCATAGTACTAAGTCATGATCAACAAGATATGAGGCAAATAGAGGCTCTAGATCAACATATGGTGAACCAGATGATGAATAACATGTATCGATAGCTAATGAAGGGAAAAGAGATTGACGAGTCTCCAATCCACTAGTCAAATGTTGCTTTTAGCACTTTCACAAGTTTCTCTGGTAAAAATAAATTCCCTTGCAACATTTATGTTGTGGATGGTGGTGCTAGCACACACACATATATTATCAAAAAGATTTATTTAATGATTTAAGAAATTACAATAAGCCTCATTTTGTGCATTAGCCTGATAAAAGTATAAAAATAATTTTACATATTGGTGATACTACACTAGCAAACATGTTGGTCTGCATTATATTAAATAGCTGAGCAAAGGAGGGGTTGAATGCAGTTACTTGGTACTTTTTAATATTTATAAAATTGTTTCCAAGCTAATTTTATAGATGCTTACTAAGAAACTCATGTTGTGAGAAGGTTTAAAAACTACAAACTACTTAGCTTTCCTGAACTAGTTTATCTTCAATCTACATTGAGTACCTTTCTCTACCTAGATCGGTTTTTCAAGAAAAACTTATAAACATAGAGAATGATGAATGAGAAGATACACGACAAGGAATAGAAAGTTAACACCTTTAGCCCTGAGCCTACCTTCAATCCCCATATTCCTTTTCGAGCTTTAATCCACTAGTGATTCTTTCCTTCTATAGATAGAGAAGCCTTTGCAGTAGGTAGACTCTATTATAGAAAGTTCCTTCCTTTCTAACTACCACTCAATCAAAGTTTAGGTACCCTTCCTAAACTATCACTCATATTCGAATTGAGAATTTGTGAACTAAGGATTTCAACTTTTAAAAATCATTGAATCCTTTTACAATGTTAAATATAATATGATATCTCTCTATTACAAATTGATTGAAAATTGAGCATTTTCTTTAGAATGCTTGAGTTTGGAATTTGTAAATGCTGGGAATAATTTGATTATATTTCAGCTCTTAAGAAATTAAGGTGATTCACTAAATTTGAATGTCTTCTTCAATCTGTAATCTATACTTGAAGGTCTTGGAAGTAGCTGTTGCAAGCTTTTCATCCTGACTTGTTCTTCAATTTCTCTTCTCTTTACAGCGTTTGAATTTGCCCATTTGAAACAAATTCCAAGTCGTTTAGAGACAAAGAATATGAATGTTAAGGCATGAGATTAGTTCGTTAATCTTTATTGCGTCAAAAACTCATTTCTTCAAGAAATTTTGTTTTGATAAAGAGGCGCGAGAGATACAATGTGGAAGCTTATGATTTTTCTGGTTGCTGAAATTGCAGAAATGCAAGGAGATACTGTGAAACAGCACATATTAGAATATGCCTTTTACGTTGGACACTAGCGAGGAATCTCCAACATTCCATACTAACACCTTTTAAATGTGAAGAGCACTTGAATATCTTGTTTAATTTTAGCACTTTTTACCTAAAAAGCATCAAAGGAATATTTCATCTTTCACGGGATTTAAAAGCACGTGTGTCATTTTAGCTCTAAGTTTCAAAAGAACTTAGCTTTTATTTAATAAAAGCTACTCAGCTTTGCTAAGTCTATAATGTATAAATACGTAATACTCGGCCTAATATAGCTTTTCTTACTCTAAGCCATAACTTAATTAAAACTCAATAAACTGAGTTGTTTTTCCTTAAACAAAATCAAGTAAACTTGTTTAACTAAGAGTCTACTTAGAAATTAATTAATTTCATTATCCTAGATGGTTTGTTATTTCCAAAATGTTTCAAGTGCTATGAAGTAATATTAACTTGGGTTCAACAATCTCCCCCATTTTGTAACAAATAACAAATCAGGTAGTAGAAGAAATTAATTAAATAAATAGTTTATAGATGTAGAGATACTTAACAGATGATGTAAGACTCCCTCGTTCTTAGTGAGCTCTTTAGTTAGTATAGACTCCCCCATACTGAGTAGATTCTTTTCATTTAACATAACTCCCCCATACTTAGAGGAATTTCTTTAATCTTGGGACTTTGTCTTACTCTGCTTCTCCTTGAGATTGGTCTTAGTTAATTCTTTCAATAGTTTATAAGTAGAAATAACATAGCATATATGTCAAGTTAAGAAGCTCTTAACTGTAATACAAATATTTGTAATTTTTTCCATTAATAAAACAACTTAATCAATACACTAATTGTGTCCTATACTAAGTGATTACAAACTATAGCTCTATTAGAAGTCTATTTCTATTATAAAGCTATCTATGGGTGTGCTACTACTGAGAAGAAGAAGATTCACCACTTTTTGGATAATTCTGATAGCCTTGTTGATGTTGTTGGTGCTCTTGATGTTGTTATTGTTATTATTTCTAAGGAAGTTGAGGCCTTGATGAGATTGATGGTCTATACTATTAAGCCATCCTTTGAGCATCTTCAACTACTTTCTCCCCCTTTGTTATCTATTCCTTAACCATTTGTTCAAGACACAAATTAGAGGAGTTAAGAGTAGATTGAAAGTCCTCTTGCTTTCCAAGGATAGCTAGTGATATTTCTTCAACAGCTCCTTTCCCTTTAATGAAAGGATCTCTTGATCATTAAGCTCTTGTAGAAGCAAATGATGACATCTAGTGAGATGAGCAATTAGGTCAAAGCCTTGGCAAGAAAACCATTGAAAGCACTACAGGATACCTCTGAAATCTTATGCAAATAGAGCTATCTTCAGCTTTGCTTCCATATCAATGATCCTTTGGCACATGATATTCATAGACTTGGTTGTGAACTCCATGTCCCTTGCATCATACATACCGGTAGTTACCAGTTGATCTACATTAAGTAGAATATCATGAAGATGATCCCTTAGGGTATTAAGCTTCTTGTGCACCGAGAGACCGTTGTCAGGGTCAAGAGACTCAGTAGACGCAGGAAACAGTTTACCCATTGCTTCCATCCATTGATTTCACAACTCTGTCAACTTTCTTATCGTAGGCAATCATCAAAGTTGATATCTTCTCTAATAACTGGCATGTGGAATGCCCGAGATCCTTATTTATATCCAACCTCTTGGATACTTCATGGATATTTTTATCCATGCTGCTATTTATTTTTGCTCACTCCTTGCCTAACTTGTGAAACTGCATAGTTTGAGTTGCTAGAGTAACATTCAAACTACTCAGCTGCTCTACGGTAACATCTATACTCCTTTCACTTTTCCTGCAATTGTGTTTGCAATGGCAGTAGAAGTTGGGATAAAAGAGATAGGCGCATTAAGATAAGTTGTAGAATCAGTTAGCCCGGTTAGGACAATAGCCATTTTGTCCACAAGGCTTTTTGTGCTTTCCCTTGCAAGATGATTCTGAATGGTATACAGGCTCCCTTGAATCTTCTCAAACTCTTCAAAAGAGACAGACTTAGAGGGGATGCTGGAGTGTTCATCAAACTTAAGAAGCTTTGCCTTTGTCTTCGTGGATAAGTTTATCAATTCTTGTGTAAGTAGCACTTGGCTTACTACACAATCCAGTTCAGTGTCAGTTTTGAGAGTTGAGAAATTCTTTGTGCCAAACTCCTAAATCCAAGCCAAAATGGCTGAATCAGCCAAGTCCACTTGAACTGGCTTGCTGCTGAAGGAAGTTGCTTCATTGGTTGTGAAATTTGCCTTAGCAGCTTCCTCACTTGCTTTTCCTTGCTGAGCGATGTTCTCAGCTTCATGGAATTCTCTAATTAAAGGGATTAGAAGGGTAGAGGATGGTTTTGAAGAAAGGGTAGGTGCAGAGGTATTTTTTATAATTGGAGTAAAAGTGGAGGTTGGTTTAGACTTAGTAGGAGAAGGAATGATTGAAGTTTGAGTATTTGGAGGTGGTGAAGAATGGGTGGTCTTTTCTTGGGAATTATTAGGAGAGGAAGAGATATGAATTGGAAAATTTATAGGAGAAGGAGTTTTGGAAGGAGAATTTACAGTGGAAGAGAGTAATTGAGAATTTACAAAGGAAGGTTGTTCATGATTTATAGAGGTAGTTTGTGAAGGATTTACAGAAGAAATTGGGGAAGGATTTTGATGTACCTGTGGGTTGGCTATTTCACCCAAGGATGAGTTAGCCTCAGGTAACTTAGTCTGAGATGGAAGAGTCTTAGTTTGTTGAGTGTGAAGGGGGCTTGGGATGTTTTCCTTAGGAAGAGCATATTCTTCCTAGTTGATGACCTACGTGTCATCATCATCCTCCTCGTTGCTGACTATTTGAACATTTCTTTTGGCATGAGTTGAGGTAGCTCTCTTTCGTTGAACTCCTTTAGCTTTGGTTATAATAGCTTCCACTTCCTTGGTAGTTCTAAGATTCATAGTTTCAAGGTCCTCTTTGCTTTTCTTGGAGCTTCCATTAACAGCTGTTTCACTAGCCTTTCCAAGTTTGCACTTCTTTTGGCACAGGCCCTAACCTTTCTCTCCTGCATCCTCTTCTTCTTCCTCCTTTTGTTTCACCTCAGTTTCCCTCTAAGCATGAGTTTTGAGTTTCATCTTATTTTGCCCTTTAGCATGAGTTTGGGTCGGCGTATTTCTTGCCATTGCTTATACTAGGCTAGCTCTCACCCTTTGAGCAATAGCTTTGGCTTTTAGAGAGGTGGGAGCTGAAGTTGTTGAGATTTGCTCCAACTGAGATGATAGAGTAACATCATCTGCAGTTTCTTTGCTTGGGCCCTCATAATCCACTACAAATGAATCTTCATCCTCCCTAAACACATTTATAGGGAACACGGTTGGTTCCACTCTAGCCTTCTTCAGTTTGACATCTTAAACCTTAGTGTAACGGGTATGGACTTTCTTGTTCTTCAGCTTACTGAAGTGATTGAAATCAAGAGTTTTCTTCAATGGCACCACCCTCTCTTCTGGTCCATCGATGAAGCTTGAAATGTCCATCCTCGTAACCTTCATGAGGGTAGTAATCAAATATCCATAATGGTAGACAGAAGTAACTTTGGTCAAGTGATGAAGGATCATCACTTGCCAATTTAGTTGCTTACCTTCTACCATATGGTAGACAATGCACCTCTCGAAGTAAGTGCAGTTGTTTAGGGACCCTGTCTTGGGCAAGATCCGCTTCACCAACAATTCATGGAATGTGATAAGTGTATAATTACACTTATTATCATGATATTTTTAGTCACAAAATGATATGTTTTGAGTCATTTTATACTTCATATAAAAGATTTCACGTGGTATGTAGTTGTTTTTTATGCAAATGTAAAAACTAGGTGAATCTTGGGAGTAAAATGATCAAAGATGGAATTCTATGCAAAAAGAGTGAAAAAAGTGCTAAAAGATGCGTGGACCACAAGGATTTGGCTTAGGATTGAAGTTGTCAGAGATCGGCAAAGTTGCAAAGAAGAATTATGAAGAAAAGAATTTTTCATGATCGTGACACCCATTCGCGATCGATACTTGTCACGCTTCATAAGCAGAAAGTTTCCAACCATTGTTCATGATCATGACATGTAATTTGCCATCGTGACTTGTGATGGTTATTGGTTACATCTTTTCAACTACCAACCACCGGATAAGTACGATCAATCGCCATGAACCAACAAATGAAAAGACACCTTTTGGAAGTTAACCAATACAAAGAGGTGCCTTTCCATTGTGGATAAGGATAAAACTTTCCATCCAATCACAATGAAGTGATGCAACCCTTCGCCAATGGACACGACTCTTCGTTTGGATAGACGTAACCCTTCGCACTCTATAAATAGGGTTCAAAACCAACCATTTTCATGGTGTTGAGGGGCATGACATATGGTAGACGTGTATGCATAGATAGAGAGTGAAAATTATCTAGATTTCACTACATTCAAAGTGTTAGTGAGAAAAATGTATAAGTGAATCGATTCTTATTTCGATCACTAGATTTCTCCACAAATTTGAGCGATTGTTGTATGAGTGTAATTGCAAAGCACTTATCAATAAAATTTTCCATTCTTAAACATTCATTTATTTGATATTCACAAAGAAAACCATCTTAGCAAAGGTTTTGTATGAGTCGAGATCGAATTTAAAGTAGACGTAGGAATTGCGGGAATTGACGACTACCATTAAAGAGTGGATACGGTTTGATCAACTTTAGCTTTCACTTGCATACCTTACAACTTTACTTTGTTTTCTACTTATACTTTCTATTTCGAAGTTCATGATATGTCTATTTGTCATCACGAGTATTTCGTCTTGCGCCATTTATATTAATGAAGTTATATGCTTTCGAGTTAACTTTAAGAGTGATTTCGAGGTTAACAAGATTGTGTATAATCACTTAATCTGTGATTATAACGTCGTTTAGTGAGCCAACATTTTTGGACTGGTAACTTGCTAAATATGGCTATGTGAAAGCAACCCGTACTAAGCATAGTATTGTTGTTATCCTTGTTCTTATAAGTGTCAAAATTCGTTTACCCTAGATCTAGAAAAGTCATTTCATGTGTTGCCCTGTGGTGAATTATTAAATATTTGGGCATCTAGAACCAAGTTTGTTAAAGTTATCTAGTGTGTGAAATATTCTTGATGATTTTGCATGTTTTTCTCTACTATACTTGTTCTTAGGGAATATCTATATAGTTTACATCTTCTCTAATCTGTTCATGCATCTGTCTATTCATCAGTCTACCATACAAACCCTCCAATACAAATTATCTTAGTTCTTTTATTCCGTAACTCTAGTTGGTTCTTAGAACTGAATTCCTTCCATGTGGGATCAATATATTTTAAAACTACATCGTAACTGTATACTTGCAGTGGTCATCATTTTTCTATTTGGTAAGCGGTATTGACAACACCTATTCATATATAGAACTTTTATGTTATTCGTAGAAAAGTGGGGGACAAGGTTTTTGTCACCGTTACCGAATATAAGCCTATAAGAATGAGTAGAAGAAATCAGTATAGATTATCCCTACGAACAAGTATAGCAAAGAAAACATGCAAAATAATCAAAGATATTACATACACTAGACTACTTTAACATATTCGGTTCTAGACACTCAGATATTCAATTATTCACCGTAGAGCAACACATGAAATGACTTTTTTAAATCTAGTGCAAACGAATTAATATAATTATATAAACCTGGATAACAATAGTACTATGCTTAGTATGGGTAGCTCTCACTTAGCCATATTTAGCAAGTTACCATTCCAAAATGTTGGCTCACTAAATAGCGTTATAATCACAGATCCAGTGATTATACACAATCTCGTTAACCCCAAAATCACTCTTAAAGTTAACTCTAAAGCATATAACTTGATTAATATAAAAGACTCAACACGAAATACACAATATATATGACACATAGACATATCATAAACTTCGAAATAGAAAGTATAAGTAGAAAATAAAGCAAATTTGTAAGGTATGCAAGTGAAAGCTAAAGTTGATCAAACCGTATCCACTCTTTAATGGGAGTCGTCAATTCCCGTAATTCCT